>JAQMYK010000033.1:19516258-19527617 GCA_030014345.1 Clarias buthupogon
CACACACACACACACACACACACACACACACACACACACACACACACACACACACACACACACACACACAGTGAGAGAGAGAGAGAGGGAGAGGGAAATCGTATGCTTTCTCTCTCTGACTTCTAGCACTAAACTTAATCCCAGTAATCAAAAGGGAAACTTTCTGGCTCTTTCAGTTTTGTTCCTTTTTTTCAAGCTTCATTAAAAAAAAAAAAAAAAAAAAGCTGTTATCTTTGTGGGGACCAACCAAATGCCCCTATCTGTAACAAATTCTGCCTTGATATAAAACTTTACTTTATACAGTCATGCTCCTTAAATCTCATATTTTTACTCTCTTTAAGTTTTATTAAAGTAATATTCTGACTCCTGGTTTGCTACCTTTATATACAGTATTCTTGGTTGGTCATACTAGGTGGCATGGTGGTGTAGTGGTTAGCACTTACTTAGGTTAGTGCCTTACACCTCCAGGGTCTGGGTTCAATTCCAAGCCAGGTGTGATTCCTTTCTCTGTGTGCACAGAGTTTGTATGTTCTCTGGGTTGGTGTCATGTTTGCTTTGATGGGTTTCCACCAGGTACTCTGGTTTTCTCACACAGTCCAAAGACCTGCAGATTAGGCTAATTGCTGTTCCCAAATTGCCCATAGAATGAATGAATGTGTGTGCCCTGTGATGAATTGGCACCCTGTCCAGGGTGTACCCGCCTTGTGCCCTACGTCTCCTGGGATAGGCTCCAGGCCTCCCATGACCCTGAATACAGGATAAAGTGGTATAGACGATGAGTAAGTGAGGGGTTGGTTATAATAGCTACAGTGCATTGCCAGAAAAATGTGCATATACGTACATATCTATTACAGCTAACTAAACTAAAGTAAAGTTTCAACTGCCATTCACAGTTATGTGTTTCATGTGTATTTTGCAGATAAAAAAGAAAGTATAAAATCACCCCACCATCGAAAAAACAAGCAAAAATTGGAACAGCCTTAACTCTCTGATCCAATCTATCCAGATACAAATCCACCTGTTGCAGATGTTTCCTGACTGCTGAAGATGGAATATGTTAGCATGTGATTACATATGACATGAAACATCTCTCATTTATTTTTACAGTAACTACAATAGGAGCAAGCATTTTATTATTAATTAATTTTTAATTTGTTTCTTTCTTTCTTTTTTGCATCATACAACAGACTTCAGCCTGCTAGAGCATAGGTGCAGGAGTAAGTGCATGTAGAGAAAATATGATCAAAATTCAATCCTGATTCTAAATGCATAAAATCACTAGGTGTAAACAGGGTTTCAGATCTTATTTGAGGCTGGTTGTTACACACATCTTAAATATAAGTAATAAACCAATCAGCCATAACATAAATGCAAAACATTAAGCTCAGTATTGTGTAGGTTTCCCTTGTGCCACGTGGGCATGGGGTTGTGCTATGGTGTCTGGCACTAGGATGTTAGTTGATGACCTTTTGGGTGCTGTGGGTTGCAGAGTGGGGCCTCCAAAAATCGGATTGTTTGTTTGACACATTCCATGGGTGTTCGGTCAGATTGGGTTCTGGAGCATTTGGAGGCAAGATCTATAACCTAGAACTCTTTGCCTGTTGAGCCCCATGCAGTGCAGGCTGTGATGCACTGGGTGTTCTGCATTGACTTTTTTCAACAATTTCTTCTTTGTTGGCTTTTCTGTGGGAACAGACCGGGTGGACTTGTTTTTGGTCCCTACCGGCATAGATGAGCTTTAAGTGCCCATGATCCTGTCTTCAGTATCCTGATATATAATTAATCAACATTAGTAAAATTCACCTGGCTGTGTTAGTGTAGTGGCTTATGTAGTAGGTATGTCTGCATTTATTTGAGTTCCAGTTTTGATGGAGTAAGTTATCCTTGACCTTTTGCTGTAACAATGTGCCCTATTTCCCTCCCAGCTGCTTTATGGAGCACAACCCATGTTTACTGGTATATAATTGATATTGATGTTATTAAATTCACCTGGCAGTGGTGTTTGTGCTGTGATTGATCGGTGTATATCTGGATGCTTAGACTACATATATACATATATATATATATATATATATCAAAAAAGACAGGGGTAACCTGATTTGCTGATTTAACCTGTATTTGCCGTGTTATACAGTATATCCCATGATCTGGTATATTATGCAGCTATTGCCTTTAGCCTCATCATTAATGACTCTTTACTATCAGTAAGTAATTAAATGTGCCAGTCAGACTGCTGTGAATTTAACAGCATGTGTTAGTCAGACAGATTCGTGGCCTAACTTGCGATCTTGAGATGAAAGTCTCTATAGTAAAGCAGTGGAGAAGTGAGGAAGAGATTAAGGGGGGATTGTGAACATGAGAGCAACACCAAACAGCACTAGTGACATGTTCTCACCTTGTCTCACCACTGATCTGCTGTGTAAAGATAGCACTCTCTGATATGATGCCGTTTTCATCATAACAGCCACATTTTAACAGTAAGGAAAAGAACATTGCACCAAGCTTATTTAGTAACGATCACTGACATGTACACGCTCTAATGGTAACAGCCGTGTAAGGCGGGAGTGTAAACTCATCTACTATCAGGTACGCATTAATACCTCTTCAATTTGCAGCCTAAAAGTACCTCAAATAGATAAACCAGAAATATGACTATCCATGGAGAATCTTATGTGCTTCTTTTCTACCTATTGTTTTGCTAAAATCCAGTGTCTTTGTATTCATCTGCACACTTTTGCTTTCTCTCTCTCTGACTCTCTCCCCAGTGAGGTACTGCTGAAGTTGAGTCAATTAAAAGCGTGCATCTCCACCAGAGTGGGAGGAGGGAGACTCCCTAGGGGGCAGACAGTATGGCTGTGCAGAGAAGCACTCTCCCTCTGTGAAAACACCTCAGATGGGACTATGACAGCTGTGACCAACCTACAGCTTCAGAGGCGATAACAAGCCTTATTAGACTCTTAGACTCTCACCTCCATTCCACCCGTACCCCCACCTACCCGCACCTGTACACAATACAACCTGTACCACATAATACAGGACTAATTTTTAAAATTCTGTTATTCAACTTTAAAATAGCATGAAGAGTTGCATGTAAGACCTCCTTGCATGTAACATTATATGCATCGATTATCCTGTACATTATGTGCTAACCTTGTTCTATAGCTTTCTATATAGTGTTAGTGTTTATGATAAAGTACATTTATTCTGTACACTATTCATCTATTTGTGAATGGGTCAAAAGCTACTCCATAACATCTAAAGTACAAGAAAACAAATTGTGCAATGGTCTTATACAGTATAACATAAAGCTGCATAAAATCACATGCTAGATGTGTACAAAATGATTAACATTTGATTTCATTTATTTGTCAGTCACCAAATGATGAGATACATTCTCTTAAAAAAGAAACAATGAAAGAAATATCCTTTTTCATCTTTAAAAACTTATAGTACAATATTCTTAATATATAGATTTTATACAAAATAAAAGGTCATGAACAGTAAAGAAACAGTGATCTCTTAAACACACAAAATGAAGGAAGGAGACACATGTAGTAAGTCCTCGCTTCCATACAACGACATTGTAAGACTGCTATTATATATTAAATATTTAATATTAGAGTTTTCTATTCTGATATCTGCATTAACATAGCTTCTTTTAAGCATGTCTGTTGAGTCACGGTGGCTGGTACTGAAGTGACAGCTTGCACAAGATTATGGTTAATGGGCAAAGCAGAGAAAGCAGTGTGCAGTCTGACATATCAGAGGACTGGGGCAAATATTAAAAAATGACAACAAAAATTGTACTAAGGATATCCCACTGGGTTGTGGATTAGCGTCACAAGAAACAGGCCAACTGAGTAGCTTTATTTGAGTGCAAGGGTTGATGGAGTAAGTTATCCTTGACCTTTTGCCATAATGACGTGCCCCATTTCCCTCCTGGCTGTTTCATGGAGCACAACCGTGCATAAGAGGAAAAGGAGCAAGTTTATAAGGAGCATGGGGCTGCAGCTATAGAGACCACACACACAAGGAGAGAGAAAGAGAGGTCTTTACAAAGAGAATCGTTCTTTCACTGATGCAGCCACCGCTGCAAATCATTGCAAGCCCTTTTCCATTTCCATTTTTTCCGAAACACAAAATAAGGCAAAAATCCTAGGCTATGTTGATGTTTACCTGATTTATTTATTTCTGTCATTTTCATTTCTGATTATCGACATATAAAATTAAAATAAAAAAATTATGTATGTCTATCGCATAGCACCTCAAAATTGAACATCACATAAAGTTACAATACGACACTTCCCACAAGAGAGACCAAACTGCCATCATGGGATTCTACCAATTTCATAAATGAAAAGAATAAGAAATGAATGCCTTGCTCTTTCTATTAAAATTCTTTTCTGTGTAAGTGCCTGTCCTGCTTTGGACAAACAGACAGTTCTACTGCCTCACTGTGTGCTGGATGACTGTGTTAATCATGCCCATCACTCAACATATGTGAGAGAGGGGAGAGCGGCCTAGTGATGGGAGGGGGGGGTGTATTCAATCTGCAATAATGATGCATCACTGCAGCATCACTTTGGAGATTAAAAACAAGACGCTGAATTTCAATCAAGCCGTTAATGGGCCAGTGAAGGATGATGGGCCAGTCTGGGCTGGCAGGGGAGCTGAAGCTATCAGTGAGAAAAAAGGTGAGTGAGTTCTAACATTATCTCTCACTGAGAGAATTTGGGAGGGGGGCATCACTTCCAACAGAAGTGATGTCCATAAGGTCATTCAGAAATGGAACTATCAGAATTTTCACTGGTTCAAAATTTAGGTCTTGCAAGCATGTATACTGCCTTTATAAGGGTATGAAGCAGCCAGCTACATCTCCTGTCATTCAGGGGCTAGCTTATTGTTGTGAGAGTAAGAAATGGATTTGTTTTACGCAGTTAAAGTGCTTAAGCATTTCGTTTTAACTGGAGAAGAAGGCAATGTTGGGTAACACAGTTGAGATTGTCATCACGGTTCTTTCGGCAAGAAGAAAGGGTTAACATTAAGCAGAAAGAGGCTAACAGAGGGCCAGTTCAGAAAAAAAAACAGATGAGCAGGCAGAGTAAGACAGAACTTGAGAGAAATTGAAACTATGTTTTTTCATTTTAATTTTTTTGTCACGCACAGTGCATCTCCCTGGATAGGAAGCGGTGCGCCCAGCCCTAAGCAGGCCTAAAGGTAGTTTGATCTCTTATAATGTCTGTAGGAAAACTTGGCATCTTAGCCAGGCACCCAACTCTGGTTACTGTGGCTCTGTTGTGGGCCTGTGAGTCCCATGCTCATGCCCATGCCCATCCCAACACCCATCCCCTGTGCCAAGGAGCAATCAAAATTAAAGTCAATCTCCTCTGTTGAGTCCATCATATCATGAAGGAGAACAGACTCAACATCACAGTCCAGGCTGCCATGGAAAATGTCCAGATCTAGGTCTGCTGGTAGCCGCTCATGAGGGTAGCCATGATGGGGGTGGTGGTAACCTTGGTAACCACTGCCTCCTCCCACCATTCCCTGAGCTTGGTGAAATGGTCCATCAACCATTGCCTGCTGGTGTGGGCCTGGGTATGTGGCACTGTAGCGGGGATGAGGGTGTGGTGCAGTTGCTAGGTGGCAAGAGTCCTGAGAGATGCCCTGCATACCAGCAGGGTTTGGGGGTAGTGTAGTTGAGGCAGGAAGGTGTGCATGGGATGGAGGACTGTACAGATATGGAGCTTTATGGTTGTATGACTGCATGTGGCCACTGATGGGTTGAGCATGGACAGCATGGCTTTGAGGCTGATGATTCTGGCCCAGACTGTGACTCATGCTGTGACTCATGCTGTGGGTATGAGTGGGGTTGTTGGCTATGCTTGGGCCAGAGCTGTGGCTGTTGAGATTGTGCGTGTTGGTATGGTTGTGAGCAGGATTATGATCATGTGTGCCACTGTGGGTGTGGCCAGATTTATGGCTATGACAGTTGCTCACCCTACTGCTGGAAGGACCAATCATGGGCTCATGCTCCTGACCAAGCATTATGTCTTTAGCACTGTACTGTGAACCTCCAGTAAGTAGACTCTGCAGGGTGTTTGTGCCTGAGTAAGTCTGCATGTTGCCAGAAAAGCTGGAGGTTTTATTTTCCTGGATCGTCTGCAATGGTGTTTGGTGGCACAGCATGCCCATGCCTGCTTGTCCATAGGCTGGGCTACCGTAGGAGCCCTGAACCTTTGACCCACTGCTGTAATGGTAGGAGGGGCGCTTGTGGCATGGGGGCTGTTGATGGTGGTAACCTTCTTCCAAGCTGATGGCTCCTGTGAGGTCCGCTAACTGTGGCATTTCCACTGGTGGGCAATGTGTCACAGGTGAACGAGTGCTGGAAGGACTTGGGTAGATGTGTGGGGAAGTGGAGCAGGACAATCTACCCTCCTCAGGGTTTTCTAATTCCTCCTCTGCCATAATGGGTGACAGACTCAGTGTGGAGGCTGCAGAGCTAGTCCGAGAGTGGAGATCAGTCCATGCCTCAAACTCCTCCCCAACACCTGTTGCTCCTGTAACTGTCTTCCCTGTTGGACTAGTCTGCTCAGGGGAGCCATGAAATCCCTGTGCCCCTGTCCCCACCACTGCTCTGCCTACCACCTTCTTGCGGTTTACACGGCCTTTGCACTTCAGGTACTTGGTGCTGTTGTCCATGGAGACTGCCCGTCGCCGTGGAGCTTTCCCAGCCTTACTCCCTTCGGGGTTCAGCATCCACCAGGAGCTCTTCCCTGTGCCTTCATTCTGTACCCGGATGAAGCGGGTGTGGAGTGACAGATTGTGGCGTATGGAGTTCTGTAAGCAAAAAGACAAAGAAAAAAAAAAGAAAGGACAGACTATTACACATCTTAATAGAAATGTTATAATTTTTCAATCAATCTGAACCCTAATTTCAAAGAAGCAGTCATGCTGCAAAGGATTCATTGCTCAGTTTCTTTGAAATGGAACTATTGATGACTGGCTGACATGTATTCTGTTTATTGACTGTGTTTTATCTGTGACTAGGGGATTCCTCCCTCAGACTGGTGTGGATGTCAGCTAATCCATGGTTCAGTGTGCTTGGCTTGGGGTTTATTTGAAGCCTGTGCCAGCCTGGCCAATTGCCAACCTCCTCTCCCAGTCTGAGAAAGGAGATATGTTAGGTTAAGCCAGTGTTGAATGCAAATAATAAAGTCAGACAAATCTGCCTCCCACTCTTGTTCAATCTGCTTTCCACATCTCACCCTCTCACTACTTTTCTAAAAATTGGCTGCCTCAGAGAGCTACCTCTGTCAAATTGAAGTGACTGCTTGAATTCAATTGTATTACTTTTTAAACCAAAGCCTCATCAATTAAAAGAATGTACATGCTGAAGTCCTTTCCCAAGTCGCGTTCAATGCCACTGGGTTCAATGACACTGAGCTGAAATTTGATTCAGCCCTTTGTTTTTAATCTTTAGGTAACATACACATTATTAGCTGCAAGTTACACAAGTAAATCAGTGTGGTACATTTATTAACAGTTATTTATGTGCATGGACTGAAATATTTTTATTTTTAAAAGAACATATTTACTGTATATATTTATATATTTCTATTTGCTAGTTATTGGGCAAGACATATAGTTGTCATCAAGATTAACCAGCCTGGGAATTTTCTGAGTGCGTCTTGAAAAAGTGTCAATGTTACTTATTTTGGCAATGCATGTACAGTACTGTGCAAAAGTCTTAGGAACCATATTATTTGCTGTACCAATTTTGTTATATATGTTTATCATCTCCGCATAATTATATACAAAATCATTCAGTATTTCCATATATAACTTAAAAACGAATAAATAAATAACATTACAGGAGAATATATGCATGACTGTAAAGAAAAAAATATATAGTACAAGACAGACCAGTTTTCAGCTGGAAACAAAAAACCTAATGTACGCTTCTGGGATTTGCATAAAAATAAAAAGGAGCGAGTGTGACAAAGTTCTTCCAGAACCAGAAAAACTCATTCTCCAGCAAGCTCAGTAAAACCTAACAGCTGTTTTACTTATAGTACTGTGCAAAAGTCTTGGGCACATATAAAAATATGGCATAAACAAAAGATGCTTTTGAAAAAATTTCTGCATAATATAAACTCCTATAAAGAACAATAAAGAGTAATAAAATAAACAGTCAATATTTGGAGTGAAAAGTCATTGCTTAAA
The DNA here is from genome assembly GCA_030014345.1 of Clarias buthupogon. Lineage (NCBI taxonomy): Eukaryota > Metazoa > Chordata > Actinopteri > Siluriformes > Clariidae > Clarias > Clarias buthupogon. The sequence continues at coordinate 19,524,485 of JAQMYK010000033.1, forward strand.
ATCAGGAGTTTTAGACACAGATTTGAAAACCAGCTGTTAGGTTTTACTGAGCAAGTTATATATGGAAATACTAAATGATTTTGTGCATAATTATGCAGACATGATAAACATATATAACAAAATTTGTACAGCATATAATATGGTGCCTAAGACTTTTGCACAGTACTATATTATAAAAATCTGGCAGGAACTGTCTTATAAAAGTGTGCAAAATTTATCTAGTGGATCATCTATGGTTATTTGTTGTTGTTCAAAATAACAGTCTTAATTCATACTAATTTTTATAACAACCCAGCTGCATGTTTCCCAGTGTGTTTAACCAAGTTTTTAGTGTGTTTAACCAAAAAATACATTTAATAATGTGTATGTGAAGATTCCCAGTCATCCAGGTGAGGTTATCCTAGGAAGAAGATCAGTTGACATGAATCAACTTCCAGATTTAATAATGTGTTGTTTTCTGAAAAAAAATGTGTGTGTATGTATGTATGTATGTCGTGTACTACCAGGATGGTGGTTGAATAAAAGATGCATAAAAAAATAAATAAATAAAAATAAAAATAAATAAATAAATAATCAGCATCTTCTGTCAGGTGATCGCAAGAATGGCCCCTCAAGGTAGCACCTCCAACTGATGACAGTAGCCATGGTAACACGGTAAACGTGAACACCAAATAAAGCATGAATCTGTTGTGGGGTTTGCTTATGAGAAAGGAGGAGGAAAGAGTTGCTTTTGAAGCTGCAGCTGAGCTCCCCACAGCCTTTCATCAAGATACCAGGCCTGTGGTAGAACTTGCTGAGTATGCTTAGAACATCAGCAACAAGATAAACATTCATTCATTTATTTATTCATTTATTTATTTATATTACATTTACATTTACATTTAGGCATTTGGCAGACGTTCTTATCCAGAGCGACTTACATTTTTATCTCATTATACATCTGAGCAGTTGAGGGTTAAGGGCCTTGCTCAATATTATTATTAGTAGTATTTGTAGTAGTAGTAGTAGTTGTAGTAGTAGTAGTAGTATCTCTACTGTGCCACAAAAATCTAAATCTTTTTATTATTATTTTTTTATTTCTCTCATTGTGTAGGTCTGAATGGGCCTGAATTAGCGGATGAGTCAGGGGCTGTTTGGGCATCCCAGACCTTTCACACCACAGAAACTGGCAATCAGCACTAATCCCTGCTCCATTCCACATAATCCCAGACAATCACAGTCTAATCCTAGTTAACTCATGGGCACTCCCACATAGGTGAATCACACTGTTAGGGCATGGATGAAGGTGGTGCATGCCCCACTACCTCTATGGGGATGACCTATTGCAGAGAAAAAAACTAAAATCTGCACCCTGATATACACATTTAGATTTTAATACATTTTCAGAAGGAAAAAAATCAGGTTCTTGAACACTACTCAATTGGTATAATTATTAAATGTAATAGGTATAGAATAAGTCAATCTAGAATTATAATTCAGTCTCATCATTCTATAAAAAAGCCCCCACACAATTTACATCCTTAGGGAGCAGGTGTAAGCTAAGTAACAGCATTACTCAGAGCCTATGTCAAGGGCAGTAAAATCAGAGCCTTCACCTTCTTTCCCACCAATAAAACACTTCCAGACACTGTTAATTAACTGCATACACACACCATTCTGTATACACCAATGCCTGACAAAACAGTCAGGAAACAAACAGACTTGAGGACAGCTCTTGTTCTTTTGAAAAAAGGGAAAAAAAGTCCAACAAGCCCAGTTGCCCCTTTCTGAAAGTGTTTGAACTTGGCTCTCATTAGCGACCACAATCCTGATAGTTCTATTAGAGATGCAGCTTCTACCTCCACACCTCCTCACCCAAGTCCTTTTTGTCCTAAGATTAAGAGCTTAAGACCTACTAACCTCCCAGTCTGACAAATTTACACTTTTTTTTCAAAGCACAGGTGGCCTTGGCACTAAATGGGCTTTTCCAAGAGTATGCATATGTTTAGAGCCAAAGGTCCAGACTTCCTGTTTCAAGAATCCACGCTTTGTACCTATTATCAGAATAGAGAATTAATCTCTCCCTGTCTTCTTCTTCTTCTTCTTTCACCCATTATGTGTCCCTATTCAAAACGATTCCTGCTCAATGCCACACCCCCACTCAGTTTCATCTAAAATTCCGAATGAGAACATCAACACTAAGAACTGATTCAACCAATTTGACAAAGAAATCCATCTTTTAAGAAGCTCAGGGTCAACACAAAATAATCAACAGACCACACCATGACATCCAGATTTTTTATTGGCTGTCCTGAATGAGGCCCACTATCCTATTTAAAGGTTTCACATCTTGCCCACATTTAGATGGGCTTCATCATTTTATATTTTTGTGAAAGTTCAGTGAAATCTATCCCATAAAAATAAGGACTATGATATGAAAGGAAATCAAGTCACCTCTTCAGTAGGTTGTATTTATTCAGAGGCAAGATTAATCTATTGATGATCACATCCACTTTATCAGACAGCATGAAACTTTGCATGAGATCTGTAACAAAGCCCAGTTCACAAGATTGGCTGTGTGCCATCTTCTCCTATGCCATTGCTTTTAGGCAGGCACTCAGCCCGTTCAGACTGGCAAAGAGGGCAGCTGTATGAGAAATGGGATGGGAATGTGAGGTTAGAGCTTGGGGCCCACTGTGAGAACCATCTAAGTAGCACAATGGAGTTCCCTTCCACAAATACAGCTCCCTCCCGCTTCAGTCTGCTACCTCCCACTGTTAACTCAAGTGGGCCCATGAAACAGGTCAAACTATTTAGGCCCAACTTGCTGAGTGTATAATCACAACTAAAAGAACAGCCGGATGAGATGAAGCATGTAACAAAGGCAAGAAACCATTCACCCAATTCAGAAAACTTTAGCACACAAAAGAAAGATGTTATACCATAACACACAGAGCAGCATCTGCCAGACAAGACCAGGGATCTTCAACCAGTCATTATTAAGCCATTTCATATGTCAGCAGCCATTACATACTGTCTCTCTATACACCCCATTAGTCTGATAAGCACCAAGTGTATGTGTGTGTGTGTGTGTGTGTGTGTGTGTGTGTGCGTGTGTGTGTGTGAGAGAGAGAGAGAGAGAGAGAGAGAGAGA
>JAQMYK010000033.1:19539114-19549722 GCA_030014345.1 Clarias buthupogon
AACTCAGACAAAAGACAGAATTACACACAAATCTTTTTTTTACGCACAAATATTTTTGACAGTGATCTTATTCCATAGTTTTACACCTTTATCCAACAAATGCTGGTTTGACTTGGATGCCCCTCAGATACATCTTGCTAATACTGGGTCAGACCCCGCTTTTGCCTGCAGAACTGCCTTAATTGTTCATGGTGTATATTCAACAAGGTGCTGGAAACATTCTTTGGAGAATTTGGTCAATATTGACATGATAGCTTCAGGCAGTTGCTGCAGATTTATCGGCTGCATACCCATGATGCAAATCTCCCATTCCACCACATAATAAAAGGTGTTCTGTTGGATTTTATGCTGGTGACTTTGGAGGTTTTTGAGTACAGTGGAAGCATTGTTATGTTCAAGAAACCGGTTTGAGATGATTTTAGATTCTTGACATGGCATATTATCCATGGCACATCACACTGTGGTCATAAAGGAATTGACATGCTCAGCAACAATACTGGGACACACCAAAGTGTGCAAACACACCATTGCAACAACACCAGCAGCAGCCTGATCCATTAGTACAAGGCATGATGGATCCATGCTTTCATGTAGTTTACATCAAATACTGACCCTACTATCACTACATCACAGAAGAAATCAAGATCATGTTTCTCCAGTCTTCTACTGTATTGTTTATTTTTGGTGAGTCCATGTGAATTGTACCCTCAGTTTCCTGTTTTTAGCTGACAGGAGTTGTACCCAGTGTGATCTACTGTAGCCCATCTGCTTCACGGTTTGGCATGTTGTGTGTTCAAAGATGCTTTTCGGCATACCTTAGTGTAATGAGATGTTTTGTTATTGTTGCCTTTCCATCAGTTTGACCCAGCCTGTCCATTCTCCTCTAACCTCTGGTATCAACAAGGCAATTTCCCCCAGACAACTCCTGCTAACTGAAGGTTTTCTCTTTTTTAGACCATTCTCTATAAACTCTACAGAGGGCTATAGACTCCAAGTAGATTGTCAGTTTCTGAAATACTTAGGCCACCCTGTTTGGGTCAAATAACCATGCAGCATTAAAAATCACTTAAATCACCCTTTTTCTGCAATTCTGATGCTTGGTTTGAATTTCCTATTGTCTTGACCATGTCTAAATGCCTAAATGCATTGAGCTGCTGCCATGTTACTGGCAGATCAGATAATGGCATTAAGATGCATTTGAACAGGTGTACCTAATGAAGTAGCCAGTGAATGTACGAGGGACAGTTATTATTTCTAGGAAAAAAATAATGTAATAAAAATCAACATTGGTCATGAGCTCCAACACATGCTCCATCTAAGGCGACACACTTCTCCAAACAAAGGATGAGCTAGTGGAGACTGTCTTTGAAGAAGCCTTCTTTTTGGTTCTTGAGGGAAAGTTTCACTTGTTATCTTTGAAAGGCCTGCCACAAAGTGGTTTCTTCAAGTGCTGGAAGAGGAAGAAGTTACCGGATGTAAGGTCAGGGTAGGAGGGATGAGGAAGAATTTTGTACCCTAAGTCTCAACACAAGTTTTATCATTTCGTGATGTTATGAAGAAGGTGATCCACCTTTGTGAGCATTTTTTTTGCTTTGCCTTGGTTTTGACCCTCTAGCAGCATCATCCGATACCATACCATAAGTCTTGTAAACAAGAAGAAATCTTGTTTAAAAAAAAATCATGAACAGATTCATTTCCGAAGAAAATTATTTGGGCAAATAATTTCAGTTTTTTCATATGATGATACGAATTTTATTACTGCTCCCTGTATGTACATCTCTCTCTGTCTCTCTCTTTCAATATATTGAAATTACTCAAACTGGGTTAACAACCCTTCAACACATTATCAAAAATTTCCTTTGTGTTGAAAAAAAATCTTGAATGGATATAATTTAAACACTTAAACACAAAAACAACAATAAAACCATAATTATGTTTAATATTGATGGTAAGAGAATTTCCATAAATACACAGTGTGATTAAAACTCACAGGATTGGGACTAAACAGCTAGTGTAGCCATGAGAAACCTCTTGTTAATGCATCAATATTGGATTTTGAAGCATTGTTAAATTTCATATGGTCTGATGAGTTCTGAATGACCCTATTCCAGAGTGATGGGTGCATCTAGGTAAGAAGGGAAGTGCATAAGGCGATGCACCAATCGTGCAGAGTTCCCACTGTACAAGCTTCTGGAGGCAGTGTTATGATCTAGGGTTGCATCAGTTGGTCAGATCTAGGCTCAGCAACGTTATGTGAAAATAAAATGAAGTCAGCCTGAACATGTACTGAATGACCAGGTTTATCACATTTATGAAGTTTTCCTGATGACACAGGCATATTTGAGGACACAAATTGTGAATGAATGTTTCTGGGAGCATGAAGAATTATTTTTACACATGTACTGGCCACCACATTGTGGGTTGTAATGGAAACTAAAGGTGTTTGATTTAAATCTTAGCGTGTGAAACGTATTTTTTTGGCCAGGCAATACACACATACACCAATCATCCATAACATAACTCCACAAAACATTCATAATGATCACCATCTACACACTAGTAAAATGGTGACAGGATCATTGGCACACAATGATCACTCATACTTGTAGGGGCCAAAGACCAGCCTGTCTGTCCAGTCCCAGAGAAAAGCCAATGCAGCACAAGTCACCAAATAAAAGTAAATGCTGGCAATAATGGAAAAGCCTATCCGCCTCTGGCCTCCAAGCTCCCCAAATTCTTATGCAACTGATCGTCCATGGGATGCACCAGACTAACAAGCCCGATCCATAGACTTAACACCCTGTAAACCCGCAGAACCCAAAGGATCCACTGACAATATTCTCATGCCAGACACCACATTACAATTCCAGGGGTCCTGCAGAGCTATGCCCGAAGGGGCCACAGCCACCTGACTGTCACAAGGTGACTCCAAAACCTAGGTCTATTAATGTTATGGCTGATTGGTGTACACATACTTGCATCCATACATACATACGGTGCCGACAGAAAGTTTTCAAACATTTTGTTATGGTTCACACACACTAATTTTTTACTAATTTTTTACAATCACACAATACTCCACAATGACAAAGTAAAAACAGGTGTTTATAGTTTTTTGTTAATTTTTAAAAAAAATAAAGAAATATCCCATTTACATAAGTAAATACCATTTACACCAGACCCTTTGTTTTGACAGTTGCAATTGAGCATCAGTGCATCCTACTCCTATCAGTGGTCCTTGAGATGCTTCTACAACTTCATCCATCTGTACCTAATTGACTTCATTGGACATAATTAGGACTGTTACACACCTGTCTATGTAAGGTCTCACAGTAGTTTCTGCATGTCGGTGTGAAAACAAATCCATGAGATTGAGAAAATGATCTGTAGATAGTCTCATAAAAAAGGATTGTGTCAAGACGCAGGTCTGGGGAACAACCATCAGTCTTCCCAGACGTGGCTGCCCAACCAAACTGAGAAATCCAGGATAAAGAGCCTTGGTCAGAGAGGTAACTACGAACCTAAGAATCAGTATAAATTAAATCCTGAGTTCCCTTATAGAGATGCTGTGGGGATGTTTTTCTGTGACTGGGAGATTAGTCAGTATCGAGAGAAAATTGCAGATAAAATTAAGAGCTATCCTAAATAAAACATTACCCAGAGTGCTCAGGATCTCGGGCTGGAATGGATTTTTATAGTTCTGAAAATGGCTGTGCACTGGCCCTGACTGTTCAACCTGCTTGAGCTTGAACAATTCTGCAAAGAAAAATGGAAGAAACATCCAAAAAAGGTGTGCCAAGTTTGTAGCATCATTCACAAGCAGACTTGAGGTTGTAATTGCTGCCAATGGTGCTTTGACCAAGTATTAAGTGATGGGTCTGAATACTTATATAAACTGGATGTTTCAGTCTTTATTTTTTAATAAATATAATACAATGTGGAAAACTTAAAAGGCTATGCATACGTACTGTGCATACATACTGTGCATATATACAATGCCTTCTCCTGATGCAAGTGATCTAGAACATTCGTTTATTAAAACAGTCACACATAATCCCATTCAGTTTCATCTTAGACATATGACATAGCAGGTACCAAAACACAGGCAACTGAAGTAACTTTTTGAGACACAAGTACACAGACCATCTTTAAAAACTCACATCACATTCAGATGGACCTGCATCTCTGCATATATACCTGCGTATAAGATCCTCCTATAAGAAGATTTTGCACTTCACAAGTCTTCCTTCTGAAAACTATTTTTCCCAATCAGCCTTTGTGTTTGAATCATTTGTGGGAATTAGAAAATGACTTCACTAACCTGATTGGTAGGGGACGATAGATTAAGATTGCACAAATTCATTGCCCAAATGCCATTCTCAAGCCATGGTTTTTCCAACATAATGGAGACTGTGCATTCCCAAAATACCACTCTTCCTTGCAGCCCCATCACTTCATGCCAATCACCCATTTTATGCTTAATCGAGAGGCCTTTCTCTTATGAGCTGTTATTGCATTCATCTAATTATTGATTTAGACCGGAAGCTTAGCAATCTGGTTGTCTGGTGTACAAACCATGCACATTTCAGCCAGTGAGTGCCTGATGGGAGCAAGTGTGTAGATGTGCCATAATGTGTGCGTGTGTGCATTCGTGTGTGTGTGCGTGTGTGCACACTAATGGATATACACTTGATTTGAAGTGTGCTATTTCCCTCCGTCTACCTTACCTGCAACCACATCCCTCTCTTTCCATTTCTTCTTACTCCGCCTTTCTCTCAACAGGAAATAAAAGTCGCAGAAGGAATATTTAATCCTAGGCTAGAGCCCTAAAACTGAAAGGTTTCACTGAAAACACGAGGACAGTAGTAGGATGCCAGATTCCTTGAGCCTGCCACATGTGGCTGCTCTCTGTCACTGTGCTCTACCAGGTCACCAAAACACATCTAGGCATAAACTGAGGTGAGTCTCAGGGTTAGAGAGAGAGAGAGAGAGAGGGAGAGAGAGAGAGAGAGAGAGAGAGAGAGCACTGAAAATATCTGCACTCTGTCAAGAGCCATAAGTGTCATTCATGAAAAGAGCTGTAGGTGTAGTGAGGCAGTTGTGGCACAGTAGGTGCAAGGGTCTCGAGGTTACACACTAACCAGCAGACAGCGAAAAGACACTGAAAGCAGTGGAGTGAGACTGAAAGAAACTGACCAACAACTGGAGGGAATGAAGAAGATGGATGAGCCAGGGATTTATAGATTCTTCGAGTACACAGAAATAGCTAGAAGAATGCTAAATGAGAGGGGGGAACAAACACAAAGATGAAGATTGGGAGACTGAAAAAGTGCAAGGGAGAAAAACCACAGGAGACTACTATCCTAAGATATTGAGGGAGAGAGGGAACTGTGGGATGAATAGAGATGGAGAAAAACAGGCTGGGTTCATGACAGGCTATCTGCCGTCTCAGACTTTAGCATTCACATGGTCAGAATATTAAACATATGCTCTGATCCTGACCTACTTTCATCTATGCTGACACACAAATCCGCATAGGACTGCCACGTCTCAGAGATTCTGACTCAACCCCATGTCCCCTCAATAACTTCATCACCCTGGCCAAACAGTGACCTACTGCTTATGAAACAGACTCCCGCTACCTAGTGACCACATGAAATCCATAAGAAGCAAACCTTGTAAAATTGTGAAACCACAGTTGAGACACTTCCAGTGCATTACACCTCCTACGCCAAAAGCTGTCCCACTCATAATAGGTCTAACATTGGCTCCTACTATACTCCCTTACTAAAGTCTGACCACATGCCACATCCACAACCCACTAGTACTGCTAAATATTGCTCTTACACATACATAAAAAAAAAATCAAACTGCTTGCTACACAAAATAGAGCAGATTGTAGGAATACCATTTTGCATAGTGGGGATTAACCTTGTGGGTCATAAAAGAAGTAATCACAAATAGATAATCTTGCTTAAGATACAGTATGTGGAATCTTATAGTATGTTTAGTATCTTGGTTTGTTGATAGTATTCAACATACGCCATATTCAAGTTAACGTATAAAACATATAGAAGATAACTGAATATTTACCAAATGTTTGCACTAGCTGGCCAGGAAAGTGAATAGTTTGTGGACCAGACACTTGAACCAGACACTCTATTTTGGTTACTCTAAATGTGTTGCCAGCCAACTATTTTTAGTTGTACACTTACTTAACACAGGAGTACAAATCTCCATCCATACAGCAAGTGTCAGAACATATATTTTTAAACTGTACGATTATCCATGTGTTCTTGTGTCCTTCTATGCACACATTATTTTCAACCCATGAGAAAGGGTAAGTAGTTCTCATATTAACCACAGCCAAAAATCCCTCCCCTGCCCTGCCCTTTACTATAGAGACTGACATTGAGATGTCACACTTCATATTCCTCTCCCACTCCTGCAACTGGAGTACAGGATCTGAACTGATGTAATATTTCTGCTCCAGTTAAGCTACTGTGCATATAATGAATGATGCCTGAACAGATGGGGTCATAGCTGATCCTAGATCAGAGCTTCAGTTCAGGTACTCTTATAAAACGAGACTCCACGAATTCCACGACACAGGAGAGCTGCACACCACCTTGGCGAGTGAGCATAGCCTTCCTAAGCCTGTCAGTATGCTTCAACTGGAAAGGAGAGCAGCGTGAGATATGGCACTCTCTAAGGCATAAATCACCTCAGGTTCCTCACAAGACACATTAATAGCCATCAATCAGCGCTCAGCAGCAGCCTACGAGCGAAAGCCATGTCGCTGGGTCTGAATCAATCCACACATCTCAGCTCGCTCCCAAAAGCATGCTGTCAAGCTGCTACGATCATTTCACACTTTCTCAGATTTCCACATTCTTTCCCTGATACACAAGAGTTCATGTGAGTACTAACATGCTGATAATTAGAACCTATTTGGCAATGGGCACAGAGAAGCTCAGTAATGTTGTACATGGAATCTGAACTTTGGTATAATTTCAAACCTTGCGACTGAACTTGGGATGCACTTAGCTATGGCAACACTGCCTCTTGTGCTAATGTTGTGCAAAGAATGCAGAGGATTTAAAATACTGTGGATACACGACATGTAATTTGACAACTACATAAGTAATAAGGAAGTAATTCCCTCATTTTGTCTAAGAAGACAGAAGACGCTGTAAGAAGGAGTAAGCTGTGATTAACACAAGTTAACCTCATGTACTATATTATATATATAAATAAAAAAACACGACTATATATTTTACTGATATATTTGGAATTATTATTACAAATTAAAGAAAAATAACTACTACTTTGGGGAAAAAATGGTTTTACTGTTTTAGGTAAAATAGTTATGCCTAAATGTGGCCTGTCTAATTTGGCCAAGCCAGCTTTAACAGATAATAACAAATTATGCTAGGCAGATAAGAAAACCGCTGACTATTTTCAGCAGGAAATTTCCAACAGAGTATTAAAATCTGAACTCTCAGTGCTTTAATAATTTTAAATAAAAGTATATGTATATGTTATCACTTTTCAAGGTTTTAAATATTCAGAATTTACACATTAAGAAATTAATAGTTTTATTAGTAGATAATGTGCATTAAAAAGTAAAATTGAGACTATATATATTCACATGCTTGGGATAATTTTATTTGTAAAAATGTTTGCTATGAGAGACTACTACCTGCCCGGCGCATTACTAAATAGTTATGTTTCACTAAACTGTCTCTAAGTAATTTAATAAATATGATTTTAATTGCTAATAGTATCAGTTAATATTTGTGATAATGTTTCTTTCCTCCCTTTCTATTTCTGGGTGTAAACACATTTCAAATCTCAGTCTCAGATAAGCCTTTATTTTAGAATAACATCACATTTTAACATGTGAATTATTTTCATAGGCCACTACACATATGCTTGAGCTAGAAGGTAAAGAGCATAAGCTATGATTTCCGTACACATGTACTGTACTGTGAACCAGTGTGTACTGTGAATTCTTGAACCAGACACTCATTTTTGGCACTCATTTTCAGTTGAGTCCCCTCTTTTTGTTTGTTAAGCCACACAGTGACCTATGAATCATTCAAGCATGAAAAAAACCATCTAATGTAGGCATGAACCAGTGAGAAATTATGGTGATGCTGAGTGGTTAGAACAGACAAGAGGGGAAATGAGGCTGCTGCTCATGTTGTTACATAAACAACCAATTTCTTTTGGCACTTCGCAGCTTGTCACAGTTTTTTTTGTATTTTTCTACATAATCTACTGTATGCAGAAAAGCAGGTCAAGAAAACACACACACACACACACACACACACACACACACACACACACACACACACAGAGAGGACTTGATCTGTATGTATAAATGTGCAGGTAGTCTTAATTTGGATAGCAGTGTGTAAGTGAATCATTAGTTCATGTCCATGAGAGATAAGAAAAGACCATCATAAAAATAAGGTTCCTTGAAAGCTTTGTGCCACATACAGTATACGCATGACTGAATATTCTCACTTGTGGTTGCCAAAATCAGAGAATGGAAAAAATTCTCAAGCGTATAAAGTGTACCTTAACTATTCAAAAACTGTACTTCTGTACATGTGTTCTGCTTTACAGAGAACATAGTGCTGAATATGTGGGCTTGAATACCATTAAGCATGTATTTTGCTTTAGATTTTACTGAAGACAAGACTTAGAAATAAGACAAAAATGACTACATTCCAGGGCTGAAAGAGCATCACCAGAAAAGATAATAAACCTCAGGTATTCCTCATGAGTCACCAATTCTAGGCAGTTATTGATTAGACTAACAACCAATTACTAAGCATTACCATTTTATTTAGTGCTAATTTGTTAATTACTAATCATCTGACATCATAATAATGGTCATTATGTATTTTAAAAAACTGTGATCCTTATATAAATGTACAATAATATAGATACCCTCCAATTAGAGGCAACACTGTTCATTTTATCCACACAGGGTTTCATTCCAAATCTGCATATATGTATATAAATTTGAGTCTGTTCAATGAGAAAGTGGTAAAGAGAGTGTGAGAGAGAGAGAAAGTGAGAGAGCACAGCGTGACTACAGACTGCCTGAGTGGAGCAGGCTGCCTGCAATTAAGGTGAAATCAGGGAGAAATCTGCACTGCCTTGATAATGAGCCTCGTCTGAATTATTAACGAGAGTTATTCCCCCAGGACCCAGTCTCCCACTGAGCCCATCAACACACACGCACATGCGCACACACACGCACTCGCAAACACAGACATTCGCATGAATGCAAGTGCACACACATACACACACATGCACTCAGAGTGTCTCTCTCTCTCTCTCTCTCTCTCTCTCTTTCTCTCACACACAGACACACAAACACATACACACACACAGGTAGGTAGGTAACTCAGCATACCCAAGAGTCTCTCTCTCTCTCTCTCTCTCTCTCTCTCACACACACACACACACACACACACACAAAACTTCAATATCCACAGAATTTTAGATCCACATAATGCTCACACCTGAAAAAAAGAGAGATGGGACCTTCAAAAATATGTCAGTAGTTCACAGAGATTTCTACATGTAACACACAGCTGAAATGTTGTAAAGTGGCCTTTTCGGTCTGTTTGCTATGCTGTTTTTATGCCTTATGCTTTCGCTTGCTTCAGATTTCTACATTTATATTTCATTCTAATCCATAGAACACCCAAACCCCTTTAAGTAGCACCATCCTCCTTCCAAAGCTGAATAGCTTGTCCTTGCTTCTTATTCAGCTGAAAACATCTTCTGACCTCTTCATGGCACCTAGCCATAGAATCCTTTTTAAAAGTTTGCTTGACTCAGAAGGTGAAGAGCACATTACGTTTTTATAAGATGTTTGGAATCATCATGATCTGAGTAATACTTTGGATAACTGGACAGATCTTTCCAAAACCATTGAGAAGCACTACTTATTTTCTTCTTTATGAAGGCTCACACACTTCTCCCTGCGAATGAGCAGGGTATAAGGCAGAAAAAATAAGAAGACAAGCTGCATGCAAGGCCTACACTTATGGCTCTGTGGGTCCGGTGTACCTCAGGGGTCTGCGTACCACCATCTGGTTGGCATGCGCCCACACATTTTTTCTGTTTGTTGGTCTCTTGGAATTTGCACACAATGCAGTTTATTCTCCTTGCACATTATAACACTCCATATACAGCAAGTGCACAAAGACATCTATGGCCAAAACAGTCACTTCAACTTAAGTCCTGGCTCAATGGGCAGCCCTCTCTGCCTGCATTCTGCCTTTCCATCTCCTGGTTATGGGTGCAAGCTAAGTTTGGACGTGTGTTATTCTGTCCACTTTGTGCTTGTAAACACAAACAGCCAGAAAAAGCATAAAATCTGAGAAGACCCCACACACCCTCCAAAGCAATCATTTTAAAATTGGAAGGAAGAATCAGCAGTAAAAGGCAACAGGCAAGCTGTTTAAGCAAATATATACAGTACAGGCCAAAAGTTTGGACACAACTTCTCATCTATCTGTCAATGTGTTTTCTTTATTTTCATGACCATTTACATTGGTAGATTCTCACTGAAGGCATCAA
>JAQMYK010000033.1:19549822-19560137 GCA_030014345.1 Clarias buthupogon
TATGTGTGTGTGTATAACTAATGAGTTAGGGCTAACCAGAGAAAACTGCGTTTTATAAAGACTACTCGTCTACACTAATCTAGTCATATTACACACAGATGAAATATGCATGAATAACTGAAATATTCTATGACTGCAGAGAACAGGGATTTGAGTCCGATTTCTGCTCTGGCTCTGCAACATCCTGTCTAATCTGTGCACCATGTGTGGCTTTGAAGACTTGTGAGAAGCCATGTGAAGGCTATGTGTCATGGCTTGGATGAGTCCAGTGCAGCCACTGGTGTTCCACTTCGTGCAAGGTAGATAACCTCAGGAGATGACATAATCTCAACATAATTTCAATCACCAGAATCTGAATCTCAGTGTGTTACTTTATCATCGTTTGTCAGCTCTGCTTACGAGCACAAATAAAATATGGATAAATTATTTTTATCTGCAATTCCTGCCCCTTAAGAATGCGCTCCTAGAGTTTCACTTACACACACCACTTCAGAGTGCTAAGAGTCCATTTACAAGGACCATGATTTATATGACTCATAAATACTACACCATAAAAGCATGGACTTCAGGGTATAGTAAAACAAAATGGCAAAAGGAAAATTTGCCCAAACATTGAAAAACAATAATGAACATTCTATATGTTTATTTTCACCATGCCTTTATGATTTTTCAAAATTTTGAATTGTAACATCACCAATTAATGCATCTTATATTAGAGATAAAATTATTGTAATATTTAAAATAGACTCCTTATACTCAGTTGAAATATTCTCAGTGTTTCATTCGACAATCTCAGTCTTTCTCATCTTACTCCATCACTTGCTCTCATTTTGACAGTCTGCATGCAGTAGCAGGCTGGTGACCCTTTGAACTGCTGGCCTGTGCTCGTACCTAAAGACACGTTATAAATAACGCTCTCGTCACTTCAGATTAGAGCGTCTGACTGATTGCTTGGCACACGATCTGACCTGACTTGCAATCCCCTGGCACCAGAACACCTGCGGTCAGACACTCATATACTCCATCACTTGCACTGTCTCTCTCTTTCTCTCAGTCTCTCTCACACGTGCTTAAGGCAAAAGAAAATGAAGATATTTGCAAGAAAAGCCATCACAGTACACTGCAATAAAAGCAATTAGCTTATCTGACCCTTGCATTCTCGCAAATACTGTAGTCACAAAATTCAAGGTGTACTTTCTTTCTTTTAAATGCTTTCCTTCAAACATGCCCTTGTACACAAAAATAAAAACATCTGAGCAGCACATAATCCGCAGTGATGGCATGCTGTCACACTGATCAGAGAATCCCCCTACACACACGTCTACAGAATATGACACCACTTTCTCAGCAGTGTCAGTAGGACTCAACCAACACATGGTCACATAATTACACCACAAGCAGAATACTGGCTCAAATCTCAGGAACATCGTTGAGAGTGCTTTGCTAACCTGTATGTTTGCATTGTCTCAACCTGTGTACATGTAAAACAAACAAACAAAAAAAACAGAAAACATGCACCTGATGAGCTTACTTCTGATTACAGGTTCTTGTACACAAAAACAGAACCTGAATTAGAGCACAAGGACAAAGGTTAATCTGCATGATGAAATTATTTAACACCTTTTTCCCCCCACAGAAGCGGTGTCATAATACATACTTGTTCACTGGCAGGGTCCACACTATCAAGTAAAATAATCCAGAACCTTATTAGACTTCTTAGAATGGATTTTTTATCATGCTATTTGCATGTTGCTTTTAAAGATGTTTTTAAAGTGTTTTTCTTAAAGTGAATACATTCCATTGCCTTTCAAGTGCTAATCATACATAAGCTGCAACAGAAGGAGTTCAGGGAGTAATTTGGTGTTATTTAACCATGATAAATTATCACTGATAAATCACCAGTGAGGTACTCATCACAAAAGGGTGGTGTGTTAGTCAACAGTACTTGGGAAATGTCAGAAACATCTCTATAGTATGCAGTCTATATGGCTGTTTAGGGTATATTTTTGAGACACTATTTGTAATATTTCTACCGGAAAAGAGTCACATCTATAACTGAGCACAAGTGTTCTTTTGACGGCACACCTAATCACCTTTATTACCTGGGCTCAGGCTATGTCTGGACAAGCTCTAAAAACTGCTGCAGTAGGAGACTAACCGTGCTTGTGGTAAACCCCTTAATTTGCCCTTACGCAAGCCTGCACTGGGACAGTAGTGCTAAAGATATGGAGGCCATGCTGTGGCTAACTAACACAGTGTCTTGTCACAGAAAAGGGATAATGGAGCTCAGACACCTGTTGACACACCTAAGCACACATTGTTTATGCTTAATAACCTTGCAACAGACCCAGGTGCCTAGGCCGAGGGAATCTACAAGTCCATTGAATATTACGCGTTTGGATTTTTGCTCAACACTTTTTTTTCCCTCCCACAGCCCACAGAGCGGTGTGCCACAGTGCTGTGGTCATGGTTGGGTCTTCAATGCGCATTTGTCTCCCATCAGTGGACATTTTCAGAACAGTCAAGCTATCACTACTGACAGAAAGTAAACAGACTAAATGTAAGTTTGTTTTTTACTCTATATGAATGAAAGGTAATGGAACAGATATCATGCTTACTGCAAAGTAAGACACAGCTAAATTTTGAATGTTTATATTTTACATGAAATGCTTGCTATTATCAGAAATATTCTTAATAAATGGTAAACAGACAGACCCTTGTCAGCATGACTAAGCTGCAAGAGAGGGAGGCTACATGAGCAATCCCGGGCAACCTTAGTGCATGCATGTGGGCTAGTATCTAGTATTCAGGTGTCCTGTGGAATCTCCCAAGGCACATTTATTACATAGGGTCTTTAATCATGTTTACATTTAGAACAGTTCCATATAAACTGGCACTGAAACTTGGATTTAGAGATGCCCAAAAGTACAGAATGATATACATTATTAAAATAATAAAAAAATAAAAAATAAATAAATAAAGATGGAATTAGAAACAGCATGCTTATTTAAAGCACATATTAAAAAGGAAACTTCTAATGAATTAAAGGGAAAGAAGTTGTAGAGTAGCTTGGTAACTAGATCATTCCGTAATTGAACTATTCAAAGAAAGTCAAAGAAAGTGTGTACACTGCAAATATGTAGTTTGATTAGCTATTGTTTAATAACTGGCTTGTATAATTCTTAGCATACTGCTTATAAGTCATCTAGTGTAGTTAACTCTGAGAAGCACAATAAATTATTCCACTCGATATATTCATTTGTGTTGAAGAATAATAGTAATAATGATGATGAGTGTGGAGTTGGACATCTAAAACAAATAAACAAAACATTCAAAAGAATACATATAACTGACTGTGTATCACTGAGGATATACGCTTATAAAAAGGAGAAAGATGTCTGATGCCATAACTTGATCTGGAATGTATTAAATTATTGCTCAAATGTGCTAAGGTATAGGACAGTTTGATTTGTGGATATTGGAATGTCTGCTTATGATAGCCTACTACACCAAGCACTTCTGGCTCTACTACTCTACTAGCATTTGATTTATGTTTTTCCAAATGATTTGGCTCATTGAGCTTCACAGTATTGCTCAATTATGCTCAAGAAGAACAAGCTACAAACTTCTACTGCTCTTTATACCTGATGTCGGAGTAGTTTATACAACTAACTCTCTTAGTAACTAACAAAACGGATTACAGTTGCAGGCTACCGTGTAGCTGTTTCATACACAGGTCTGGTGACTGCAGCCTGGTAAAGCAGCGTAGTATGCGTGCACGTGCGTCTTACCTTCCATCCGGCCGAGCTGTTGCTGTCTCCTTTATCTTTAAAATAAGGTACGTATCGCACCATCCAGTCATATATCTGCGACAGGGTAAGTCTTTTCTCGGGGGTGCTCTCGATCGCGCGGGTGATCAGGTCCGCGTATGACAGGTTCCCCCACGCGTTGCGTCGTGAGGACTTGGCTTTGCGCAGCTGCCCGGCGACATCAAGCGCAGCGCCGCTCAGACACGGCAACGGCGCGCCTCCGGCTTCGCGCTTCACCTCGGCGGGGTTCACACTCTTCCTCCCTGATCTACAGGGCGGCCCGATCTCGGTCTCCGTCTTCAGCAGTGGACAAGGAGTTCCGTTGAGCTCTGCGCCCGCAGGGAAGTCCTCGGGACACGGCGGCGGCCAGGTGCACGAGCGCGGCCGGCTGCGCGGCTCCAAGTCCGTGTCGAGGTCAAGTGCACGCGCGTCCAGCTCCTCGTCCTCCACCATCATCGTCCACAGCAGTAAATTCGATGGAAGCGTGACTCCGCGGCGTCCACCCTGACTGTCACCTGAGCCGAAACGTTTACTTCAGTGTGAGGACAGTGAACCGGTAAGCGAAGAAACACGGCATCTCGAACTGGCAGCTCTCAGAAACCGACACGCCGAAACAATCTTCGATTAGACAGCATTAGACATTCCATTTTTCGAACAGTTAAAGACATCTACTAAGCCCACTCATGCTACAGTCAGTCCAGATTAACCCACTGTTTAGTGATTTGAATAGCTTTGTAATCTGCTCGAGGTTTTAATTAAACCGCCTGCAGCAACAGATGATATCTAGGATGCGCCCAGGCAGTGATTTATCTTAAGCGCTCTGAAAAGTTGCATCTTCACTTTCTATTAAGAAGGTCAAGAGTGGAAAAGTCCTCGCTGAATCGTTATGCCACGGCCACTGAACAGAGCGAAATCCCTTCATTAGATATTCTTCATTCTGAGTGGAGTATGCCCAGTCATGCGTTCATTATTAGCCTATGTATGGAGATAACTGCGTGGCTCAAATCCAGTCCAGCCTCCTCGTAGTTTAAAAGCTGAACGTTGTGCTCTTCATCGCCCGAGCAGGTCTTCCTCTCTTCGCTGTATCACTTTCGGTCCGATGAGATCCCGTTCACGCGCTGCTACGCTCGGCCCTTCTGGCGTTTGTAAAAGGATGGATGACGCACCGGCGGTGTGGAGTTGAAGAAACGCAGCTCGCCCATAATTGGCCAGTGAGGAGGGTGCGAGGCCATGCCCACCTTCTGCGATGAAGGAGATTAACGCTGAACAAATGCTTTAAGGTGTTTCGATCGATGATGGTCTGTCCATCTTCATCAAACAAATCCCAGATTTACACTCATGAGCTTTTGGGGATGGAAGTTTCCACAGACATCTCAGCCACGGTCTTTATAGTCACACCAAGAGCATGCATGCCCTGAGGGTCTCCACTGACAGGACTTAAAGGTTTCAACTCAAACTGCTTGCAATCGCATAGAACAGAGTACTCTTCTTACGATCACATTACATTCATATTTACACAGTTGTATTCCTACGCTTACAGGAACAAACAGCACCTTTCTTTGTCCCTGGAGTTGTGCCTTCAAACGTATGTGCAGGGAGCATAGTCTCCCTCTGATTATGTCCAATCATATATGAAAACTATGCTGGACAGAAACATGAATTTAGGAGGATTACATAGACCAAGTATTACAATGAATATAATTTTCAATATATAAAAAGAGTTTATTTTATATATCAGGGAAATACTTTATACCTTATTGGAACTTTATTTAAGAACAAATATTTGAGGAATATAAATAGATCACGATTCATTTTTGAAGCCTCAAAGTTAGATGACATTCATCTTTCTAGGTAAGTTACAGAACGTATACCCTTGAGGGACCCACTCCATCGATAAGGAAAGAAGTGGTTTAGTACTCTTTCCCCCCCCTGATTTTATAGAGGAAATTACACCAGCATTGCAGCTACAGTATATGCACATATCCTGAAGGATCAAACACTGGCTGCGCTTGATAGCCATCAGCCACATTAGAAAAACTGCAATTTTCTTTGAGTCCATCTGCAAAAAGTGAAAAAATGAAACACCACTGTGTTAGACCTTGTTCTGTTCTTCCACTGCTGTAAAGAGAAGGTACGGTGAGTTCACCATCAAAATCTCTAGATACAATGAATTATCTGTCATTTGAGCATAAAACACAATGTACTTGAATATTCCACAAGGGACAAAAGTTACCAACTCCTAAACCTACAAATCACCTCCATCCACAAGGATGAATTCTTACCCATCCCCACCCAACACACCTACGATTTGGACATACTCAGTTACACAATACACCCACTGAAACTTCGATGTGTGGTGCCATTTACTTAGGAAATTACAATTGTGTTATTGCACATGCTAAACATAGACCAGGTATGAGGTGTTCTGATGAGTCATATGCAACCAGGAGATCAGTATTCTCTAGGGATTTGGGTACCAAGAATTTAGTCCACCACAAACTACCTTCTGTATCTAACAACAAACCAAACAAAAGAATCTTTAGCTCTTGCTGATTAGAAAAGATACTGTTACCGTGGGGTGTATAAAGAAATGCAAAACAATTAATGGAGTAGACCAAATCATAATAATCTGATGATAATCAGATATGTGCAATAATCCACTCAAAGTGAACCTGTTTGAGGATTACTAAGCAAATCAAATGCATAAATTGAAAGTCCAACTCTAAAGGAGTATTTGCACTAAGGAGACTGGTATAGTGGCAATAGACTTCACACATCTGTTTCTAGTTAAAACTTATCTTTAAATAAATCTAATTAATTAAATCTACCTACAGCATGCACAATGTTACATAAAGCCTTTGTACAACTTCCGGTAAGTCGACCTGCAACACTCAGCTGATACTGATTACTGAGTAAGTAATATAAGACAACTCTCATCACATTCACAAACATAACACAAGCATATTAATAAAGCTTCCAAAGGAAGATACATTTTGGAACAATAGCATTTTCCCCCTCACATGTTAATATTTGATCCAGGTGCAATATTAATTTTCATTCTGGCAATGTTAACTTAATGTGAAGATGCAGCATATGGAAATACGCTATATTGATAATTGATTGATAATCCAGAAAATGCTATGAAAGAAGAAATATAAATGTATTTAAGGTTGTGACGTGCAGGGAGCAGGTCTCAGATCAGATTTGATTTAGGCATTATATATATTTTTGGATATATATTTATAACAATTTCTAAACAATGTTTTTACAAAGTAAAATAGGAAATAACAGTGCTGAACTTGAAATTTTAAATAAATTTTAGCAACTATTTTTTTTAAAGAATAGTAGTGTATATTTAGAATTAAAAGGAAAAAAAAGCTTAGAGTCTTTAAGTCATTATGTCATTAGGTGGTATGAAACAGGGCAAACAGGGTTCTGCAGAACCATACTACATACCCAAGCCACCTCTTCATGACAGGAAGCCAACATCAATTCAATTCATCTGAGACAAACATGAGCACTCCAGTAATTTCTATCTCCATTCAAATGAGTGCATGTACTAAAACAGAAATTAATGGTAAATTCTCTCATACATTTTAAATAGTGGGATCCCAGTTGGAGCACTGAAAGAGTAATGGCCTCATCTCTAGCTGCCATCTCTGGTGTCAGCTCTCATGAGTTAATAGTGGAGATGAGAGCAGATAAGGAAAAAAAATATCTGCACTTTTCTGACAGGGAAGAAAGGAGAGCTTTCACAGGTCCATGTATCATTAAGCAATTGAGAAAGCTAATTAGAGATACTGGTGGTGGGGGTGGGGGGTGCAGATCTCACATCTAATTATTGCCATAGCAACTGAATCTCTCACTTGTGAGGTATAAAAGACATGCCACTCAGTGAGGAAACAGGAACAGCATCAAACAGGGTAAGAGAGCCACCTAGTGCAACAACAGTGTAAAACCAAACACAGAAAAATGACATCTGTAACAGAAAGAGTGCCAAATTAGGCACTTTTTTTATTCTGAAAATAACATTTACAACCTTTTGACACGATGTTAATAAGACTAAATAGCACATCAATATCCAGAATTGTGTCTTATTCATAAAAAGTAAATCATTTTCAAAAATAGGCTCCTGTTGCCGTGGATAATTTTTTTCCAGCTGCAAATTAAATATATCCTGCAATCTTAGTCACTTTACTACTTAAAAGCTTGATATTCTAGGTGATGACACAATTCAAAGCTGCCACTTCAAGTTTATTCAGGTTGGCTTTTGGCACCTACATGAGCCTTTTAGGATCGATTTTCTCCAAGTGTACTAATGGCTTAAGCTGCTCTGCAAAGCTACGCATGTCTTCAGACACAGTGTCCTGCCCTGCTGGTGCTAACACACTAAGTTCCACTAGGTAGGACAGAGACAAAGGTTCAGTATTGTCCGTGTTGCCTGGCACAAGCACTCGGGACAGTTTGCTTACAACCACCTTGAGAGCCCCTTTGCGAAAAATATGGCCTTTGGCTACAAACTCATGATCCATTCGAAAACCCATCTCATTCAGGAAATCAGGCAGGCTATGCGAGGCAGCGACATCTACACAGTTCCGCACTAAGGCGTGGCGACTCTTGTCACCCACCTCCGGCTGCCCAAGATAACGTAAGTGCCAGGGAGCAGTTGGGTGAGCAAGTGATCGTCTGGCTCGCAGGATGAATGGATTTCCCTGCTGACCTTTCAGAAGGTAGACAAGCTCATGATCAGCAAAGCTTTCAGGCTCGATGTTGTCACATAAACCTCTAAGCCGATGGAGCAGACTGTCCAAGGACTGGTCCAGAACACTGCCTATTTAAAAAAAGAAAAAGAAAAGGAGTGTTAAGTATAGCATGCATACCTATATATTATAAAGAGATGCCAAAATCTATATTTTAGCACTAGTATATATGGCATTTGAACACAGAGCACGGCAATACAGAACACATGGAAACATTTCTGCAATTCCTGTTATAGAGTTTCAGCCCAAGCATGTATACATTTACCTGGTGGACTGGATGTGGATTCTCAAAACCATCTCTAACCTCATATACTCTCCAAAAGTACATCCACCAGACCCAACATACAATTGATTGAGCAAATCAGCAGTACCATATGACTATGTGCTACCAAAACAAAAACAAATAAGAAAAATCAGTACTGACCTCAGTGACAATATTTTACAGGCATTTGGCAGACACTCTTATCCAGAGCAACTTTCCATAATTGGATAGATCCTTACACTGGATTACTAGGTTACCAGCTAACATCGGTTAAACAGGTTTTATAAAGCAATGAACATTGATTTTCTGGGCACAGTAAATTAGAATTTACTAATATCCAGAGACCAACTGGAAGAAAACTACATACAGTAACGTTTAAAAGTTAGTACCCCCTCTTTTAAGTTTATTAATTTTGGGGTAAAAACAATCATCTGATTATAGCAGGTCTCAATAATAAGCAAATACAGTCTCAGACAAACATTGTCATATAACGTTTTGCACTGTGGCATTATTTATTTCACAAAAAAAGGAATCCAAAAAGAAAAAAAATAATTGCAGCCAGCAGCAATAACTTAAAGTAAGAATTTCATTCATGAGTGACAACTGATTGACAAATGCTTTCCACTTTCGCACTGTAGAACAACTGCAGCAACAATTGCTTCTCTAATGTTGTCTTATGTCGTTTCCTCTTTGCATTGTGTTAACACACCTGAATGCTCCACACCAGCAAACAGTCAAAACCTTTGCTTTTATAGAGGTCTGCACACCTGCTGATGGCCAATTAATCAAGGGCTGATCAGCACTTCGCTACAACTTACCCTCTTAAATCCTGTGGAAGTACTTCATATTGGCCACATATTTTTCTTCTTTTGTTAAAAAAAATAATAATATTGGCAAAGTGAAAAAAGTTGAATGTTGTTCATCTGAGGTTGTATTTGCCTAATAAAGTGACCTACTATGATCAAATGATTATTATTATATTATGATTTTTACAAAAACACAAAATTAAGAGTTAACTGTTGAACATGTACACCTAATTTTGTATTTAATATTTACAGCATGTGCTATTAACAGTCCACACACTATATTTCTACTGCATCTTCTGCAACAGGGTTGCCCAACACACAGTTCCTCACTTTTTGGACAACCAATGTCAACAGACATGTTTTTTATTATTATTATTATTAATAATAATAATAATAATAATAATATTTAAAAAATTGCATGGTAGGACGTGAAAAATGTCTCCACAGTAATTGGATATCTTATGGTAACTATTATTTATTAATTATTAATAAAAGATTGCGATACCTTTATATTTTATATAAATGTCATGTCAATAGATTACCAACTCTTGTACTTATATGTAAGACATGCATTAAGTAAATTGACACAGTTTTATGAAATTACAGGTCCTTCTCAAAAAATTAGCATATTGTGATAAAGTTCATTATTTTCTGTAATGTACTGATAAACATTAGACT
>JAQMYK010000033.1:19591821-19608367 GCA_030014345.1 Clarias buthupogon
AAGCCTTGTTGATATAAAAGCATGAATGACCCTTTCAAAGTCCTTACAAGACAGAAATGGTTTCACTTTAGCTAAGATTCTAAGATGGAAAAAACTGGTTTTGACTACTGAACTAATCTGTTTGTCAAATTTAAGATCATTATCGAAATAAACCCCCAGATTCTTCACTACTGGTTTAGCACAGGAAGACAACTGTCCAAGATTTAAGCCTGAGGGACTAGCAGCATATGGTGATTCAAAGACTATAATCTCTGTTTTTCCTTCATTCAAGTGAAGAAAGTTTAGGGACATCCAGGCCTTAATATCAGCTATGCATGCCGGCAGAGTATCCAAGCCTTAAGCAAGTCAATAAAACAAATAAAAAATATATATATATATTTTAGAATTATTTTGAACAACTTACAATTACCTACTCAGGACAATATACTCACTAAGAAAGTTTAGAAAACTTGCATTAGTTATGCAGCACATGATCTTCCTTAGGTTACTATTCACACAAATGCCATGGCAATTATTGTAGGTCGAATGTATGTCCACTTTTATGTATCTGTGTTATTAGATCTTGATTCCAGATTTCTTGGAAGACACCCAGAAATGAAGAGTTTTAAAATAACTGAATAGAATTTAGAGCTGATGTTTTTAATCATTTCATTCAGGATCACTTTAGGTGTTCTTTGTTTTCAGCTTGTTAATTTTAAGTTCCAGGTAAGAGTTTGTGTGATGAGACTTTGGACTCTTACTGATTATTCTCTTTAGTTTTTATTGTCTTTAATAGCCAGTTCTAGTTCCTCAAGCTTCCTGTTGAGGTGATTTTGCTCTCTCGCTCTCTCTCTCTCTCTCTCTCTCTCTCTCTCTCTCTCTCTCTCTCTCTCTCTCTGTGCGCATGTGTGTGTCCTCATATTAAAACAGAAGAGTGTTGGTAGGGTGCGGCAGGAGCTAAATATGGAGCTTTATAACTATTTGGAGAAACTAACACCATTTAACTTATACACGTTTCGCTTCTATCATGTCTTGGCAGTTTTTATGCATAATCTACATTTCAGCAGTACTGTTTAAATGGTCGATAAAGAGAAATCAGTGGAAGCATGCACTGGAGCAGTTTCCTGGACCTTCTGGTCACTTGCTTTGGACACGCTGCACAGATAGAAGTGAATAATAATAATAATAATAATAATAATAATAATAACCACTGAGTGGTACAGTCATTTTCATTATAATAGTGATAATATTAGCATATTTTAATAGTACATATATACAGTCGAACTTTGGATTGTTAAACAAGCGAGGTCTTGATATACTGTACATATATACATTGGAACCTTGGATTGTTAAACGAGCGAGGTTAACATTTTTTATTTTTACTTTATATTTTGTTTTCATTATTTTTATTTGAATACTTATCATATAAAGGAAATTACAACATCACAACAAATCAAAATAACCTAAGATCATGCAGTATGTGCAGAGCTTTAATAACTCAAATAAAATAAAATGCAAATAATTTGTAAACAAATGTAAACAATGCTTTGGCTAAATAACATTTTAAAAAATCAATATTTGGTGGAATAACTGATTTGCAATTACAACTTTCATGCATTTTGACATGCTCTCCACCAGTTTTTCACATTGCTGTTGGGTAACTTTTTCTATACCACTCTTTGTCTGGAGTAAATCGCAGTGGTCTATGTCTCTCTCTCTCTCTCTCTCTCTCTCTCTCTCTCTCTCTCTCTCTCTCTCTAAGATATATTTGACAGGGAAATATAATAAGAAAAAAATGGTAACAGTTATCTGTTCATATTAGTATCAGTATCAGATGTTGCTTTTATTAAGCTGATGAATGCCAGACAGTCCATATTTAACACACTGTTTCTTTTCTCTTTTTTTTTCATCTCTTTGGGTCTCTAACTCACTGTATGAATTTTAGGGAGGACTTCAGTAAAATACCATACACTACAATGTGCATTAAGGAATCCTTGCTCCGGACATTGTCCTGACATTCCGGACATTGGACATTGGACGAATGTTGAGCAAACCAATTACTTTTTTTGATGGAAAAACAGCTCCTGCAGATACGTTAACTCTATTCATGATAATATACTGTAGCCTCCTAGAGCTAGCTAAGAGTTTAGTTAATATAGCTCTTCTGCTGCAGTTTAGACATAGTAATGTTCACTTTTTACCTTCCCCTGATTTATCTTAGTCAAATTTAACAAAATTACTTAACTATAGATTGCACGCAATACATTTGTATAGCTTTATACACTATGACCTTTATCTAAGAGCAAATGTGGTTAAAAATTAACCAAGTTGTTTGTTTTTGTGTGACTCCCTGCATACCCCATGTGAATGCTTCCTTCATAAAGGTATAATCCAAAATAAAGTACTACCCATAACATTTAGTTGTTTTAACTTTTCTATACTGTAGGTTCTAATATTCTAATCAGAATTTATGGAATTCATCACAATCCTACAGTTTGGGAAAACCTGCCTATGCACAATCATGGTGTTAAAAATTGTAGTCCTTTTCATGTTCAGTTTTAACTGGTAACATTATTTTCCATCATTAAACTTAGATAAACAATTTTAATTTTTACTGCTTTACAATAAAGATTCATGGGTGTGTACTTTTCTGTTTTACAGATGTTTGATCCCCTACGATTTTTGCCAGAGAACACTGCTAAGAGATCATCCCATGCATTTGTGCCTTTCTCAGCTGGACCAAGGTTTGTATCTAAAGGATTTTTCACTGTTATTTTCTTATATTAGACATTGACATTGTTATTTTTAACTGTTTGCATTATTTTTATCTAAAATGTAGATTGACTGTTAACTTTAAACACATTAATTAATTTAGTATCTGTAAAGAAAAAAACTTCCAATAATAAAGTCTAATTAAATTAGAAAAATATCTTCAGCACAGAGTAGGGTTTTATCCCAGTCATTAATCATTAACATGAATTATACTGACACTGAGGAAGTATGTCCTCGTCAAAGATCCTGAACATACTCCAAAGATGATTCCTTGAGTAGTGCTTAGATCTCTCAATGGGATCCACCTAAAGATCAAATTAGTGGAAAATGAGCATTGAGAAGATATACATAGTATAAAAAGAAAATACTACATTATTATATTTGCTATTGATTCATGACTTGAACTCCATAATTAAATTTTGAGTACAAATAGTGGTGGCATGGTGGCGTAGTAGTTAGCACTGTTGCCTTGCACCTCCAGTGTCTGGGTTCGATTCCCAGCCAGGTTCGATTCCCGCCTCTGTGTGCATGGGGTTTGCATGTTCTCCCTATGCTTGGTGGGTTTCCTCAGGGAACTCAGGTTTCCTTCCACTGTCCAAAGGCATGCAGCTTAGGCTAATTGGCATTCCCAAATTGCCTGTAGTGTGTGTGTGTGTGTGTTTGTGTGTGTGTGTGTGTGTGTTCCCTGCAATGGATTAGCACCCTGTCCAGGGTGTACCCCGCCTCGTGCCCTAAGCTTCCTGGGATCGGCCCCCGCAACCCAGGATAAAGCGGTATAGACGATGAGTGAGTGAGTGAGTGAGTACAAATAGTAATAAAATATTAGTGAGCTTCTTAAAACTGCATTTTATTAAAATAGTCTATTTAATGAAAAGAATGTCTATAATATAATTAAATTGTTCATACATGTAAGAGAATAATTTTATATAAAATAAGTTAATTCTACTGTCCTCCTCATAGATCTGATATTAATGTGTTAAATCTTCCATGCTGCTCCCCTTTCTGTCTCCTCTTGCATCTGTTCTTAAAGGTGTGAGTGTGTGTGAACCAGCACGGTGTCAAATTAAGCGTGCGCACACACACATAACACACACTCCACAGCGCAAGAGAGAGAAAAACACACACACACAACGCCTGCGCGCATAAACGGAAACACTTATCTTTCAGGATTTATTTTTACTTTTTTTTAAAGGTAAAGTGCAAGTTACTTTGTTTTATTTTTACTTTATATTTTGTGTTAATTATTTTTATGAATTAATTTTTTGAGAATTTCCAGTATTAGTTAGGGATGTTATTTTTGGGGGAATAATTAATTTGTGTTTTGTTCCCTGTGAGCTGGAAAATCTTTGGAAAATGACAGTTTTGTCTTGCTGAGGTTGACTGTTAGGGCTCAGATCCGACAGAACTGCTGTAGCAAGTCCAGGTTATTGAGCACTGGGAGACAGCAGGACCAGGTCATCTCCATACAGCAGGAGTTTGCTCTCTAAAACATGTAAAGTAAGATCAGGCGCTGCAGACCACTCTAGTTATTTTCCATACACAAATGTCTTGTTATTTGTTTCCTGTGTTTAGACTTAATGAGATCATATGATTTACCTTCTACACCACTTTCCAACATTTTATAGAACAGGCCTTCATGCCAAATGGAGTCAAAAGCCTTTCGGGAAGTCAATAAAACAGACAAATACTTTAGAATTATTTTGAATAACATATTCTCAGTAAACGCTTGTAGGATGTACATGTGATAGTTTGTTTAAAAATCCGATGTCTTCTACTCAGGACATTGTGCTAAAAATGTGCTTTAATTATGCTTCACATGGTCTTCCTTAAGTAACTGTTCACAAAAATGTCTTGGTAATTATTGGGGGTCGAATGATATGAACACCGACATTACTGTAAACAGTGCAAGTGTAAAACCCGACGCTTGTAAAGTATTCAGTGCTGACAGTGTCACCGCCCTTAACACTGACCCCGCCCCTAAAATCTGCACCGAAGAGGAAAAGCAGCCAAAGATCAGCACACCACCACCGACACCTAAAGAAACCAATGCAGCCAAACTGAGGAGAAAAAGAGAGGAGACGTCCACCACAGAATCGATCACTACACTGTTCAATGTGTAAGCGAGTTATTTGACTAAAAAATAAACTAAGCACTGTAAATATGTAAATACCACCTGATACATGAAAAAAAGTGAAAATATGTATCATTGTTTCCTTAATAAAGTATGTTTAAATCTCTCTTTCTCTCTCTCTTTCTCCCTCTCTCATTGTGCGTGTGTATGTATGCATGTATGTGTGTGTGCACGCGCATGTGTGTGTCTTCATATTAGCAACAAGAGCAGAGTGTTGGTAGGCTGCGGCTGGAGCTAAATATGGAGCTTTATAACTATTTCACGAAACTAACATCGTTTAACTTTGATGAGTTTTGCTTCTATCATGTCCTGGCAGTGCTGTGCATTATCTACATTTCAGCCATACTGGTTAAATGGTCAATAAGGAGAAATCAGTGGAAGCATGCCTTGGAGCAGTTTCCTGGACCTCCTGGTCACTGGCTTTTCGGACACGTTCCGGAGGTAGGAGTGAATAATAATAAATAAATAATAAAATAAGAATAAAAAAGATTTAATGAAAGTTTGTCAAACAAAGCACAATATGAGGAATCTCCAAAGCAGATTGTAATTTAAACTCCAATAATAATGTGTCATTGTTCAAACATGCCTTTGAAAACATAGCCATGGTCTATAGAAAAGGCTTATATCAGATTACAAATTATTTAACTTCAGTTGAATAAACTGAACCAGGGACAAACTGACCATTTTTGATTCATACACATTCACATTCCATACAAACTTAAATAATTCTTTTGATTGTGTAAAGCTGCTTTGAGGCAATGACAATTGCTAAAAGCGCTATACAAATAAAATTTAATTTAATTTAATTTAACTTCAGTTGAATGGTTTGAGGGAAAAGCCACACACAGGCTATAAACTAGTGCTACAGAACTTATCCCCTTACCTATTTCTATTGTCCGAAGTCTTATGGCACAAACTCTTACTTGTTAAGTTTATTACGTTACTTCTAAAATGATTAGGCTGTTCCAAAAAAAAAAAAAAAACATGCCATACTACAGCCTTATAAATAAACTAAAAAAGTGTGAAGTGCATTTTAAATGTTCTTAGGAACAAAACTGGTACATTTTTATCACTTATTTTAGGGACATCCTCATGTTACTGTATGTAGAACTCTTCAACATTGCTGCTGTTTTAGAGAGGTTTCCATGTATCCACAAAGATATAGCTATGATTTATTCACAGAAACCCTGAGAATTCATTTTTATTAAGAGTGGTTCAGACAATAACTAGAATTTCTTCCTTTCTACTGCTATTTGTTTAAGACTGAACGTGTTGTTTTGCAGTTTAAGCAAGATGGAACAGATTTGGATCTGATACCCAAATGGGGAGAACAATATCCCTTTGCTTTCCCAATGCAGTTTTCCCCAGATAGGATATTTCTGATTGTCCATCATCCATCTTACATCAAGCCCATTCTGGCAACATCAGGTGAAAATATTCTTTGTCTATAAATAAATTAAACTGTGTGATATTCTAAATTAGTCACTTTAATTGCCATCATTGCTTTCTTACTTTATAGGACCAAAGGATGACTTTGGATATAGATTTCTTATCCCGTGGATAGGTAAAGTTAAGCTTTACATTTACATGTGAAGGACAGTAAGCAGCTCAATGTTCAACTATCACTGACATTTTATGCACATGATTGATAAATCTGAAACCGAACCTTAAACATGGCGAATTAATTGCATTACAGATTATGAATTTCAAATGAAATTTACTGAAAAGGGGGGGTGATGTTTTGTTTCAGTAATTATAAATGTTACATTAAAGTTAAGAAAAAACAAATGGAGACAATATTTATTTGGTCAGTAATTGCATTAACTTCACACTTTCTATTTTATATAGTAATCTTTATGTAATTATGCTGGAATATGTTATGTAACCTCTATAGCATATCTCTGTTCACAGAACTCTGGCACAGTTAGACCTGGCTCAAATGTTTGTGCTGGTTTGCTAGTTAAACTTTATAATATGAACACACTGAGCAGTTATAAACATTGGATTTATTCTTTCTTTTCAGGACAAGGTTTACTTGTTAATGATGGGCAGAAATGGTTTCGCCACAGACGGCTTCTCACACCAGGGTTCCATTATGAGATCTTAAAGCCTTATGTGAAGCTAATGGCAGATTCAGCCAATGTTATGCTGGTGGGTTAATCTTTGACTTGTTAGCTACAAGTTAATTTGTGACATAAAATTTAAACTTTTACCTGTTTGATTTGTGCAACAAGTGTATTTCCTAATAATCACTCTTTTCCAAAGGACAAGTGGGAAGTAGACGCAAGAACAGGGCAGACCTTTGAACTTTTTGAACATGTTAGTCTGATGACACTGGACAGCATAATGAAATGTGCCTTTAGCTGCCAAAGCAACTGTCAGACAGAGAGGTGCGTTAAAAGCAGAAAACCTGGTTAAACATAATTAATATTAATCTATGTCAAGTAGTGTAATAATTACACTGCACTCTTTTCTGCAGGTCCAACCCATACATAAAGGCAGTGTATGAACTGTGTGACCTGGTCAATCTACGATTTCGTGTCTTTCCATATCACAATGACATAATTTTTCACATGAGTCCGCATGGCTACAGATACAGAAAAGCATGCAAAATTGCACACACCCATACAGGTACAGTATACGTGAATGCCATTGATCAGATTGTTAGAGGCTGCAATCAGTGTAATCTATTAAAATCTGTCTTTTTAACCTTGCAGATAAAGTCATAAGACAGAGAAGAGAAACTTTAAATGAGAAAAATAAACAGGACGATGCTCAGCTGAAGAGATATTTAGACTTTCTGGATATTCTTCTATGTGCTCGGGTATGTCATTACCAGTACCTTCTTGTTTCTTTCTCATCTGCTCTGATTAGTAGGCAAAATGATGCGCTACAAAAGTCATTTGCTACTTTAAAGGCAGAGCTACTTAATGTAAAACACTGAGCTGCTGAAGGGCCACTGTTCTTCCTGGGCAGCAACAGTAAACCCAATAATTTTGTATTCAAGCTGATGTTGACACACACACACAGACTCTTTCTCTCTGCTCTACACAGAAACACTGCTCTGTCTTTTCAAAGGTAATGTGCAGGTTAATTTGTTTTATTTTTACTTTACAGCAGTGATTCCGTTAGTGTGTCGCTCAATCGAGTGTCATTAGAGAGATTTCTTGTTTATCTTGTTTATTTTATTTTCTATCACTCTTTCAGGATGCTGAACTTTGTCCATTACTTAACCCCTTATCCCCTTTTATATAACCCTTTTGGGGTTGTCTTGGACCTAGTCCCACAATTTTTGGGGGGAGGTCTATGGGGGCAAGATCATGTTAGGAATGAACCTGGCGGGTTTTTATGGACTTTGACATGGACTTTTTAAGACATTCCCAAGAATGCACCTCTGTCATGTGTTGTATTGAGCACCGCCTGTAGTTTGTTTATAGGAGTGGTATAAATTGACCTGGGGTTTGTATTTGTTTTTGTATTGCATCTGGATTAATACTGTTATGTACCATTCTCCTACTGATTTGTTGTCTGTGATATTATTTGTTTTCATTCCTGCCAAGTTACATGCTTAGTTATTTTTTGTTTTTGTTTATTACAGTCTCTACCTCTGCAGCTATGCCTCCCCCACATCCCTGAAACCCTGACAAAAGAATGTTGCTTTCTTTTCTCATGTAGGATGAGCAGCAGCAGGGCTTGTCAGATGAAGACATTCGGGCAGAGGTGGACACTTTTATGTTTGAGGGACATGACACTACTGCCAGTGGTATCTCCTGGATCTTCTATAGCTTGGCCTGTAATCCTGATCATCAGCAGAAGTGCAGGGAGGAGATCCAGCAAGTGTTGATGGGAAAGGACACCATAGAGTGGTACAGTAATTTTTATTATAATAGTGATAACTATAATATATTAGACAGGGAAATATTATAAGCAAAATGGTTACAGTTCTAGATTATCTGTTCATATTAGTGTAGATCAGGGCCCATATTGACTAAGTGTCTGAGAGTAAGAAATCGCAACTTTAGGTGATGAAATTTTGGTCTCACTTTTAGGAGTAGAGTAAGAGTAATTAATCAACATTCTTAAAATTGGAAATCACTGTTACCTCTACCAGGAGAGCTCCAGAGGTGTCCTAACAGAGGTGTCCCTACTATAACGTATACTACGTGTGGAGTAATATTAAAGATGCAGCTTTGAAACAGTGATACAGCCGACAGTGTTGGAAATAATAAATTAAACACTGCTCTTAAAGCACCTCAGATCATGTGCAGATTCATTTCCCACCACACAGCGTGAATTTTATTTTTTATTTTTTTATTCCCTGTTATAGGCAGCACTTCATCACTTAATTAGCACGGAGTACCCCCATTTTTCCACACTCCTTGTGGGCTACATGCGGCAAACTGTCAGGAGGCATTAATGCTTTCACAAATTACCTCCACTCACTTTGTATCTTAAGCGATAAGAGTACGGCAGAATTTTGCTTTTATTATTTCTTTACATTTTACCACCTCCTCCGCAAGCAAAATGCTCTCATCCTCTCTTCAATTTCGCTTGACAGTCCTACACAGCTCTGTTATATGGGCTTGAAACAGTTGTGATTGGAGCAGTCTGATTAGGATACAAAAGTTAACTGTTTGTATAAAGTATGTACATACAACCCACTATAATGTACAGCCTACTTTACGGCTCTCGTGTCATCACACATTTTCTTTGGCACAGTGATACTCCTTGTTGAAAAAAAGAGTAGGAAGCTTCCTACGAGTGAATTTGAGACGCTTAGTTAATACGGGCTCAGGTGTTGCTTTTACTAAGCTGATGAAACCCACTGAGTCCCTATTTAACACTGATTCTTTTTGGATTTTTTCGTCTCTTTGGGTCTCTAACTCACTGTATGGATTTTAGGGAGGACCTCAGTAAAATACCA
Source organism: Clarias buthupogon (assembly GCA_030014345.1). NCBI lineage: Eukaryota > Metazoa > Chordata > Actinopteri > Siluriformes > Clariidae > Clarias > Clarias buthupogon. The sequence goes on from JAQMYK010000033.1 coordinate 19,601,628, forward strand.
TACACCACAATGTGCATTAAGGAATCCCTGCGTATGTACCCTCCTGTTCCGGACATTGGACGAATGTTGAGCAAGCCTCTTACTTTTTTTGATGGAAGAACAGCTCCTGCAGGTATGTTAACTCTATTCATAATATTATAGCCTCCTAAACCTAAAGTAACTTTAAAACTATGGAACTGTTCCCTTATAGACATTTTAGTAGATTGAATTGCATGTGCAAGTTGCTATGATCTAGAATCATAAATTAAAATTACTATACTATGCCCCGGAGTGGAACAGGGGTGAAGTGCTCCCCCTATAATTCTTAGATCGCTAGTTCGATTCCCATATTATGCTGTAGCCTCCTGCAGCCGGGGGCCTGAGGAGAGCTGATTGGCGAGCTCTTTCAGAGAAAAGGGATGGGACAAAACTCTGCGCTTTCACATCAATTGTGGCTCTAAGCCATTGACGGGTGTCTGTGAGCTCAGTCAAGCAGAAGGAGCGTATAGCGCCGTCCTTCCGAGTGTGTTACACCGCCCCCAATGGTGTGTGAGCGAGTAGTTAAAAGAAAATAATACTACTTTACGATTAACATAACACTTAGAATATTTCACTTAGAACTAAAAAAAACAAAAAAACACATATATTAATAAAACAGTAAATATTTTAATTAATATACTGTAGCTCTTCTGCTGTAATTTACACATAATAATTGTCACTTGTTATAGTCCCTTGATTTTTCTTAGTCCAATTTAACAAAAATACATCACACTTAATCATACAATGCACACAATACATTTTTATAGCTTTATCTAAGAGCTAATTTGGTTAAAAATTAACCAGGTTGTGTGTTTTTGTGTGACTGCCTGCATACTCCATGTGACTGCTTCCTTCGTAAAGATATAATCCAAAAGAAAGTACTACTTATAACATTTAGTTGTTTTATCTTTTCTATAGGTTGTATTGTTGGAATCAGTATTTATGGAATTCATCACAACCCTACAGTTTGGGAAAACCCAAAGGTATAAAATTATAGCCTTACATCTGTAGAAAATTTACAATCATGATGTTAAAGATTGTAGTTTATATTGGAATGATCAGATTAAGATTGTTTTAAACTGAGTTACAAGAATCGTGAGATCTTTATCTTAAGTGCCGGCAATGCTTTAAAACCAGTGAACAAGAGAGGCAACACAATGACCAGTTAAACCAAACCAAAAGTGTATTATACAAAACAAAGAAACAAATGGTGCACCAAAACAAAGAAAGAAACAATATTTACAAAATATATACAACTAAAGATGAGTGTGTGTGTGGGGTTATTTCCAAAGTGTGTACTTTGTGCAAATGGCAATATAAGCAGCACTGTATCTCCATACTCTCACCCCATTGAGCTTCTTTCTGGGTGCACTTTTAAGCCAGGTCAGGTGACCTCGTGTGTCTTGATGTGCGGAGGAGAGTGGGTGAGTCTTTTGGCCAAACCAGTTCGCCCGGCAGTACAGTACATGTGCATAGTTCCGTCGGGAATTGTGGGATCTGGCATGTTTGGCTTTCTGCGTTTCTGGGTGCTGTTTCTTTTCCTCCACTGTGGTCCTTTGGTTGTCGCGTAAAGTGTAGCTTGCTTGGTCAGGAGTGTGTTATGGTTAATGCGTCGAGCCAGTGGTCCCTTGAGTGGTCTGCCAAACAGTAGCCCTGCTGGGGTTGTCCCTGTGGAGCTAAAGGCATATCGGAACTCCGGTAGCCACTGGTCCCCATACTGATGGTGTTGAGCCTCTGGCAGAAAATACATGAATTGAGTTATTTCAGCTGCAGGATTATGATGGGTTACAAAAGGGCCTAACGAAAAATCTTGTACATACTGTACCTAGGATTGCCTGGGTCGGCCATAATGACTTAGTGTACATTAGCAGTTTTAGCGTCAACAGAAACGATATTTACAAAATATTTACAGTGGAACCTTGGATTACGAGCATAATTCGTTCCGGAAGCGGGCTCGTATTCCAAAACACTCATAAACCAAATTGAATTTTCCCATAAGAAATAATGGAAACTCAAATTATTCGTTATACAGCGCAAAAAAATTAATACATAAAAATAATTAACACAAAATATAAAGTAAAAATTAAACAAATTAACCTGCACTTTACCTTTAAAAAAAAGTAAAAATAAATCCTGACAAATAAGTGTTTCCGTTTGTGTGTGCAGTCGCTGCGTATGTGTGTGTGTGTTTGTGTGTGTGTGTGTGTGTGTGTGTGAAGCTAAAGTAAGGAGGCTCTACCCTCTCCCCCTTCTCAACTTGCACAGTTACCCTTTCTGCACTCTTTTCACACACATGCATGCACACAACGGAAACACTGTTTTATCGGAAAAATAAACAAGAAATCTCTATAATGACACTTGATTGAGTGACACACTAACGGAATCACTGCTGTAAAGTAAAAATAAAACAAATTAACCTGCACTTTACCTTTGAAAAGAATTGCGACAGAGCAGTGTTTCTGTGTAGAGCAGAGAGAAAGAGTTAGTGATGGGTCGTTCATGAACGATTTGTTCTTTTTGAACAAATCTTTAACATGACTCAGATGAATGAGTTGTCTCGGAGAGTGATTTGTTCATTTTCTATTTGGCGCGCATGCACCTAGCATCGCAAAACCTCCATATTTTATATACAGGAAACAGAAATGAGTAGTTACCTTTGAGTCTTTTCGGTACTGAGTCGTTCGTTCTTTTCTCACGTGACTCCCATAGACGCTATGCAGTGCAGTACACAGGAAACAGAATTGAGCGATTCTTTCTCAATGACTCTTCTACTCCGAGTCGTTTGTTCCTTTGACACGTGACTCCCATAAATGCAATGCAATGCAGTACACAGGAAACAGAATTGAACGGTTCTCAACGAATCTTCAAGTCCCCAGTCGATCGATCCCATAGACACTATGCGGTGCAATAGATTCAAAAGAACGAATGACTCAGATTGGAAGATATGAGAGGTGAGCTACACATTCTGTTTATTATAATATGTCCTTAGCTGCATTGTAATATTTTCATTACTGGAACTATAGCCACAATTTGTGTATGTAGATGTATTGGGTATTCTCAGCCTTGAGCAGAGATAGAAAATGGATTTTTAACCTCTCTAATGGGACTTGCTTTTGCTTTATATGCACGCTGTACACACACACATACTGTACAGACACAAAATAAAAGATGTTTTACGCACACACACGTGGTCACAGTGTTATAGTAAACAGCACATGCGTGCACAGATGTTGGTTATACCAGTAAGAGACGCGCACTAAGACCCAGCAGGGAAGACGATTACCCACAATTCCGCAGCACAAGAGAGAGAAAAACCGTTGGCTCAGTTGTGATCACATGACACTAGGCATCAAAAAAAGAAGTGCATGCGTGATACATGATACTCTGTACTCGTAAACCAAGACTTGTTAGTTTTCCGAGTCAAAATTTATTAAAAATCTTTGCTCGTCTTGCGAAACACTCGCAAACCACGTTACTCACAAAACCCGAAGTTTCACTGTACCACTAAAGATAAGTGTGTATGTAGAATGTCCAAAGTCCAGGTTATTTCCAAAGTGTGTGTGTATGCTGGGAGAGATGAATCGTTACAATATGTTCAGCTTTAACTGGTGACATTATTTTTTATCTTTAAACTTAAAATATCTATAAACAATTTAAGTGTTTACTGCTTTACCATAAAGAATCATGGGTGTGCATTTTTCTGTTTAATAGGTGTTTGATCCGCTACGATTTTTGCCAGAGAACATTGCTAAGAGATCACCCCATGCATTTGTGCCTTTCTCAGCTGGAACAAGGTTTGTATCTACAGGAGTTTTTACTGTTTAAAGTTAACTGAATTGAAATTTCATTAAATAAAATGTAATTAAATTCAAAAACAACTTTAGCACAGAGTAGGGTTTTATCCCAGTTATTATCTTTACCATGAATTATGACATTACACATGTGGTCCCACGTGAACACACTAGGGTGGCAGATAAATTATCTGGTTTTCTTGTTCAACAACAATATGGGTGACACTCCATAATATTAATGTCATTACGTCGGATTGTATGAGGAACATACAATTCCTTATTAGGAATCACCGAATCCTGTCCCATGAGCCGGAGTCACCAAATATATGTCCAGTAGGTGGTACAAGAGTTCTCACAATTCTAGAGGACAAAAATTATAGCTGTACCTGTGGTCATAAGCTACACAAAATAGATCAGAATCTACATCCACTCTGGCATATAATGGCTAGAAATGTGGTAAATGCAACTTAATCACTTAAGTAACTAGCTTGAATTCATCAATAGCAGATAGTATGTGATCTTGTACCTTTGCTGATTGTCTTCACATGGTGCACACAACTTCATATCCAGGTGTTAAACTCCACTTCCAGCAGTTAGGAAAGACAAAATACAAACTTTGACTGATGTGGGCATCTTCATAAACTTTAAAACACAATCCGTAGTAGCAGAAGATATGTCCGAAAAAGGAAGTGTGTTGGTATACTGCATGGTAATACTCAATGAATTAATGAGCGCTGCAATATTTTGCTACTATTTACAATTTCAGATGCCTTTCCTAAACATGTGCCTCTTTAGAGGTAACCTTAAGCAGATTATACCTGTCAAGATCAGTAAGCTGTTTACTTCTGTTAATTATTTATATTATCTTTATTCAATGTAGAAACTGCATTGGCCAGAACTTTGCGTTGAATGAGATGAAAGTGGCCGTGGCTCTGACACTGAGGAAGTATGTCCTGATCAAAGATCCAGAACATATTCCAAAGATGATTCCTCGAATAGTGCTTAGATCTCTCAATGGGATCCACCTCAAGATAAAATTAGTGGAAAATGTGGATTGAGAAGATATAAATAGTATAAAAATAAAATTACTAGCATTATTATGATATTTGCTACTGATTCATGACTTGAATTCCATAATTAAAATTAGAAAATTCTGAGTAAAAATAGTAATAAAATATTAGCGAGCTTTTGAAAACTCCTTTTTAGTAAAATAGTCTATTTAATGAAAAGAATGTGTATAATATAATAAAGTTGTTCATACATTCATTCTGAAAAAAATTGTCCCAAGTATTAGTGTGTGGTGTTTTGTTTTTTCTGTTAATACATACATTTTAAATATGCAATATATTTGCTTTATGCTGCACATAAGACAAAAATGAAAATTTGCTAAATTATTTTGCTATAAAACCAAATTTTTCATTTGTAAACCAAAGGCAGCAGCATGGTTACTTAGTGGTCAGCACTGTCGCCTTGTACCTCCAAGGGTTCAAATAATTAAATTTTTATTTGTCACATACACATTCACAGTACTACAGACGATAGTACGATGGCATTTTCAAATTTCCCATAGAGTGTGTGTGCCCTGTAATGGATTGGTACACCGTCCAGGATGTACTCTGCCTATAGTGCCCAAAGTCTTCTGGTATAGGTTCCAGGCCCCGTGACTCTTTACACAGGATAAACAGTATAAAAGGTGAATGACTCAATGAATTAATGAATGACACGATTATCCCTGCAAATTCCTGATAAAAAACATTGACCCTCACCAGGAATTACATATGTTATTGTGAAGGTTTTTATTTTCTCATACGGGCTTCCTGCTATTTAGCGGCTAAAGTCGAGCATTACCAGGTAATGCGTTAAATACTAATTTTCTTTCTTGTCTTGTCTCAACCTAATTTCTTTTATGACATTTATATAAAAAATATAAGTAGAAATCACAATGGCCAGTTACACAGAACCTAGAAAAATACAGATGGAGTAAGCTTGCCTTTGGCAGGTTTTGCTGTATCCGTTGGAGCACAGGTGCCTGAGAGAGAAGTGGGATTGAGTGTAACAGGTGGCAGATAAACCTCTAGTGCCAAGTCCACCTCTGTTTATTGTGTGACAATGTCCTCAATAGCTTAAACTTCGCCAAGGTACTTTTTTTTGTTATGGAGCAATAAGAAACATTTAAATATATCAATGTGCTTGTTTATTTCAAAACATCTGAATAAGTGAAAAACTTTACATTTAAATAGTATTGATGACTTTGAATCTAAATATGAATGTGTATTTGTGAAATAACATGTGCACTAGCAAAAACATAGGATACTTCCATTTCAACCTTATTTCTACTGTTATATATAGGATTTGTATGTGTGTATATGGACAAACCTTAGAAAACTCCACACCAATTCGGTCTGATCTGGTCACAACTGTTGTGAAATGATGTTAGTGGCTGTAGAGGCCATCATTCAAGTCTAGCCACGGAGATTCAGTCGTTAGATTTAATGACGTTTAAACCAGTTTAGGAGCTTTCGGATTAAGAAATAATGTGCACATTGTCATCTTCTAGCGCCTGTAGGATCATGCTTGAGTTATTTTGTAACTGAAAATAGCTGTCAACACTGGCATTTGCCTATGATTTTTATTTATTTATTTATTTATTTTCAATCTGCGTCAATGTTCTGAATCGTTTTTACTTCAAATTATTTGTCTTTAAATCTTCGTTCGTCAATCACGTCTTTACTACCCTTGCATATACCGTATTCAAAGGCGTAGATTTGCTCTGGACATTGGTGGGGACCTATGACTCCACCCCCCATCCCCATCCCCTGCCCCATCCACCTCATAGATATATATCTAGGCATCCACCTTTAATAGGCCTCACCTTTGACCCTAACTCTTCCCCTCTGACTGCACTAGTACCTGACAGGATTGCCACCTGAT
>JAQMYK010000033.1:19637855-19649316 GCA_030014345.1 Clarias buthupogon
TTGCATAAAAATCCAACCAAATATCCAATCAAGTTTCATTGAAAATATGTGTCTGTGAATATATAGTTGTAAATAGTTGTCTATATATATATAGTTTGTGCATATAACTTTAACAAATTATATATTTGTTTTGTTTTTGTTTTTTTGTTTGGTTGCTTACTATATCTTTGATAAAGCGTAAAACTGTAATAATCTCTTTTTACGTAACCAGTATCAAATTCAGTTTGATTCCTTTTGTTCTACAGTCTGATCAAACGCATTCTTTTTTCTTCTCCTACACCGGTCTGCTTTTTTCCTAGTATGATGAATCCTGCATATTGAATCAGTGGAAGCTCTAGATGCATACCTCAGTTTGCTACTTATTTCAGTTCAGAAAATGAAAAACATTAAGTTCATGTTCCCCTTTCACATGAGATATCTGATATGGGCTATAACACTTGAAGAAATCAGATTTTTTTTAAATTAACTTAGGACAAAATTTCATTGGAGTAATAAAGCACAAACTTATTGCACTTGTATGGTAAAACACATTCTAGAGTTTGACTGTCACTGCTGCCTCTACCATATAATAAAGGATTGAAATACCCAAATATCATCTGATATTACTGGGCTCCCCAACTAAAAGGTCTTTTAGGGTTTATTTTGCAGCAAAAGATGCTCTACTTTGGGAAGAAATGCAATCGGAATGTTTTACCCTTATATATAGTCTTATGCCTTGTTAAATTTGATGAAACAGACAACTAATCTGATTGTTAAAAATGTGATTAAGGTATGGTTGGATGTGAAGAAGTTCTTTAATGAACCTAGCTCCTTGTCACAATACTATATGAGGAAACAACCAGTTTATACCAGAAAGAGCAGACATTAAGGCATGGGTGGAAAAAGGAGGAGAAATCCAAGATTTATATAAACCTAATACCTATAATAATTAATAATTATTAATAACCTTTTTAATTTCAACTTCACCTTAGAATTGCAAAATAAAAGCATGGAAGGAAGTCCTAGGAGAGGACACACACATGCACACACACAGCCAATCAACTCTAGACATAGATTAATGCAATATAAATTGATAAGGAGAACATACAGTATATTATTTCAGCTACAATAATCAGTATGATTTATATATACCAGACGTGTACACAAAATGCAAATACTCTGTTGCACTGTATTTGGAAATATAGTAAAGTAAAAGTTTTCTCAGAAGCAGTTAAAGCAGAGGAGAAGATAATTTTAACAGACATCCCAAATTGACTCTAATTTGTTTTTGTTTATTTTATTTATTGCAGGGTTATACCCAAAATATCATAATTTTATTAAAACAGAACAAATATTATTAGATTTGTGTTACTTACTTGCCAAGAGATCGATTGCAATGTTTTGGAAAAAAGATTAATAGATCAACTATTAAACAGGGGGTTAGACAGCTGTGAATAACTTTACAGGATATAAGAATGGATTATATATTAAAAGGAAAGAGGCTGTGTTTGAAAAGATATAGGGACCATTTACTGATTTTGTAAAATGTGTGGGCTTGTTAGATATTAATGACAAGGAGTGTCTAAACCCTGCAGTATTTATTGTTGATAATATTTTTATTATTTCCCTTTTATGTGTTTAGGTTTTTGGCTGAACAAACCAATAAGTAATAGATTAAATAGAAAGAAATGCTAATTTTAAATTAAACTGTTAATTTTATCATGATTTTAGGAAACACCCACTGAACTGTATACGGTTTGTGTCTGCGAAGAAATTTTTCTTTTACTTGTTTAAGTGTTTATACATGGGAATATGGATGTTATTATTCATTTATTATTGTAATACTTTATGGACCAATTTATTGTTTGCTAATTACCCAGTGCTTTAATGGTTTACAGTTATTTATTAGTTTTTTTTTTTGTTTAATAAGTAGTGAGATTGGGATTGTTTTACAGGCTCAGTGTATGAGATCTCAGGAAGTGAGGTGTGTCTGTCTACTGGTGACTTGGTGAAGGTAACAGGTTTTGAGCTTTTGTCTGTCTCTTGTGAGGACATTAGCAATAATACATCATTTGAGCTGCCCCTCGATCATTCAGGTAGGTATCCAAACTAATTAAATCGTCTCACTTGATTCATTTATAACAGTTTACAGAATGTGAAAAGACTGAAAATTTAATTTAAAACAAAGCCAGATTTATTTCTTGGTAATGTAAAATAACAGAAGTTAATCGACCAAGTGTACCTCTTTGAACACACTTATTGGTAACTTAGTACACCGTAAAATGCAGTGAAAGGTGACTGTAAATTTCTGAAACAGGTTACAGAACCTAGTAATTCTTGAAATGATGGCACAAAACAAGTATTGAAAGACCCAACTATAGCAAAAAAAAAAATGTATTCAAGTACCACTAGCCATTACAATTGTTCAGTTTCCCTATCATTCATTCTCATTTCCAGCCTTGTTCACACTGGTTCCTGAGGATCTACCTTACAGTACAGTAGAGGAAATGGTAGGCCTATTGCCTGTTGGTGTGGATGCCTTTGGCTCATTCAGCTTCTTCACCAAGTATGAGCTGATCATTGAGAACCTCACAGTTCCGGCTGGAACAGAGCTGACCCTTCTATCTGTGGAGCTCAATGAGGATGGGGAGAGGTTTGCTCGCTGCAGGCTGACAGGCCAGCTTCAAGTCTCTGCAGAAGTGTGCATTCCCTTCTACTGCCATGGAGAATTCTATGAATGTCAGAATGACCGTGGTTACTCCCTTCATGAGATCATGTACTCAGACAGGCTGTGCAGGAGACGCTTCTGTAAGGCAAAATCAAAGAACTCTGACAACCCTCTGTTTTTCAGTCCAGTCTATCAAATCCAAGGCATCATGCACAGTATGTATTAATAATCCACCTCACCCAATATTTCTTTCTTTTTTGCAACATTAGTTTGTAAGTACTGTGGAACCTCGGATAGCGAGAAACCCAGTTTGCGAGCGTTCTGCAAGATGAGCAAAATTTTAAAATAAATTTTAATTAAAAAAACAAGAGAGTCTTTATGTATGAGTACCAAGTATCACCGCGCGTTTGTGGGTGAGTCTCTATTTGGTAAACTGTGTGTGTGTGAGAAAGTTGTCCTACACAGCAGTTGCCCCGCCCCGTCCCCCCCGGCCTGCAAGCTAGTGGGTGTCTGTCTGTGTCTGTGTACGCATGCGTGCGCTTAGTTGAGTGAGAGTATCATTAAACTGGTGTATGCACACGCGGGTGTGTATGAGTGTGAAAGTCATCCTACACAGTAGCCCCCTTCCCCCCCTTCATCCTCTCCTCTCTCTGATCTCAATCACTACAGCTACAATTCTTTTCAAAGGTAAAGTGCAGGTTGATTTGTTTTATTTTTACTTTATGTTTTTATTAACTATGAGATTCCATTATTTCTTATGGGGAATTTCGTCTTGATATACGGAATCTGGAATGAATTATGCAATCGCAATCCAAGGTTCCACTGTGTATATAAGCCTCTTTAGTATTTGAAGCATGGTTATTTTTGCTGTTTTCACAGTGAGAAAGAACATAGTGAAGTTTCCCTCCAGCTTGGAAGTGGATGTAATTGACGTGACGGAACAGTGTAAACATTTAACATTTGTGACTCCGCTATCTCTAGCCGAGGTAGTTGCTCAGCCAAGAGAGGCCTTCCCTACTATGGCAGAGATCTTGGAGGGACCTGAGGCTAATCCATTCTTTTGCTGCAGCTGGTTTAAAGAGCTACAAAAAAGCAAGCATCTTCTGCTACACAGGTGCAATAAAACAAAGATGGTGTTAGCATGTACTCCAAAGGGGAGAAAAACACAGCAGTACTTCCTGATTTCTCCAGGCTATGGTGGCCAATTACGGAGAAGAGCAAGGGAGTTTAGCTCAGTGTATGAAGTGTATGTGGCATTCTCTAGCTCTCCAGGACTGAGAGTATCTGTCACAAGGCATTGTGAGGCAGTTGAGGAGGAAGACGTGCCTGCTCTTAGTGTTGGGGAACAGCTGGAGGTTCTGAGACTGCAGACAGCAAACAAGTCAGAAACCAAGTTGAATGCTGGACAGTGTGTGGACAGGCTGATCTGCAGAAGGATTGAGGACGAAGATGATGATGATGATGATGATGAAGAGAATGATGGAGAAAGTGAGGTCTGCCTCCCTTTATTTACTCCAGCCAATTTTGTTGAGAAACTTTCTGACAAGAAAAAATATGTTATAGCGGACCTGGGCAAGAAATTCTCCTTTCCTCTGGATGTCAAAGTGGTGACTCAAGATAAAACACTGGACAAAGATCCACTGGGAGGTTTAGCGGCTCTGAGACTGGAAGAAACTCTAGAAGAGACCACTGTGCTTGTCAGCTTGCCTGACACTCCAGAGCGGTGCTTCGAATTGCCTGTTCGTTGGCTGAAACTCTCTCTTTCCTTCACATCAGACCCTTTACCCTGGCCTGATTGCAAGAACCCAGAGATTTACCCACAGACTGTCACTGAGGTAACCGAGCATTTCTACCATGAATATCATAAGCTTACTGAAAAACCTATGGCTCCCCCTCCTCCACGTCCTCCTAAGCGCAAATCACTGAGCTTACAATCACAGAAAGTGTGTCCAATGCCTAAAGATTCCAATCTGCACATTAAGAGTGGCGTCCCCAGTGCAAAACCGGAGAGTTCACCCCTGTTCACAAAACGTGGGCCAGCTCCACCGGCACCAGATGAAGTAAGTGTTTTTCACATAAACCTCAAATTTCACCGTTTACTCGTTTACTTCATTTTCTTTCATTGAAATCAAATATATACTAATTGCTAAGTGCTCTTTCAAAGTTTGAAAAACTGACATTTGGCTATGGCAGTACTCAAAACATGGACCAATTGATTTTGAAAGCAAAAATCAAGTCTTACAAAAACGTAGGACAAGCACTTCCTCTTTTCTTCACTTGAATTACTCTGATACATTAAGAACTTTCCAACTCTGCTGTTTATGTTTCCTTTATGCAAATTAGACAGCCGATGTACCCCCCCCTTTGGTTCCTAGAAAGTCTGTTACAGAGAATCAGGCCATACTTAATACATATACAAAATCCCCGAGGAAGCAGCCTGAAAAATCTCATAAATCAGGTCAGTGCTCATTTGATAGGATTTGTTTACTCTTATAAAAATCTTAATGCCATCAGTGTTACAGCCAACAGAGAAATATTGCTTTTGACTAATTTTGCACCCCTTTTTTTAATCAAAACAGCAAGAAAGTCCTCGGACAGCGATCATGACTATGAACCTGTGGAAGACATGCTAAATGCTCTTGATCATATCATGTTTTACTAGACCTTTATCATCTTGGGGGGAAAATGACACCAAAAGCCACACAAGAGATAAGCACCTACTGTATGTGGTGTGAAATGTACAATGTACAAAATGAGATTGTATTTAAACTTCCTTTTTGTCAGTAAGAAAATGAACAAACATGTAAAGAAGAAAGACAGACTTTTACAAATTATTACCATTTATTTAGGAATACAAATGTTTTAAAGGACACTGTGTACATTAATATTAAAATGTATACCAAAAGATATTGTTTTTTTTCTGCTTATATACTTTCCCTCTCAAACTGAACAAACTCTGAGATCAGCATGAATAACTTCTCATCTTGAATGTGGACACACATAAGGCTGACAATTTCCTGCTCTTAAAATATTCATAGCACTGATTATGTAACATGCTCTTGCTGAAGCAGTACATATAGCGTGCTAAAATAGATGAACATAGTTTAATCTTGTTTTGCAGTGCTTAAAGATGATATATGGTCCTTAGGCCTCTTGATCTGTTGATCTGAAGTGGTCCTCATCGATAGTGGAGAAAATGTGTCCTTCATTGCTGAGAAAGTCCACAACGTCCCTGTCATTACAATGGAAAAAAATAATTTACTATAATGCAGTCAGGGGTTCTGTTACTTTTGTTTTATTTACAGTGATCCTTGCAGTTATTAGCCTGGTTGAATGACCCTTTGAATTGGATTTATCCAGACCTAAGGTTCACATTACAGCCCACATTGCTCAACTGTGATTTTTTTTTGGTAAGATCAAATTTTATGTCATGATGGTTAACACTCAATTACAAGTGCCTTTTATCTGACTAATGTGGCAGCATGTGCACATCTATGGTTGCACTATCTGGGTTAAAAGACACAAGTTTGAGCAAGGTCTCATTAATTTCGAACAATGGATGCAATTTTGGTAAAGATATGCTTGATATTATTCTCTGGAGGATGGCATGCAGTTAGTCAGCTGCATTTGTTGCAGTTAAGAAGAAGGAAGAAAGCCAGACACCTAATTTTATCTGTTTTATCACTTCATAGCGCTGCTACGAAATCCCCGAGCTGCTGGTGCTGACTGACATCAGCAGGCACCCTATGTATGAGCAGAGGCAAAAAGCTTCATGAATTTCAACTTGCATGTTCTCATTCAAGGCACATGCCCACGTAATGGATTTTTATCTGATCTAGGTGAATGTAACCTAACTCAAAGTATAACATAAATAAACTCAATTTGGACCTAATGTGTTCTGTTGGTAGAAACTTTACGAAAAGAAACTCAATGTCTAATAAATGCACATAAATACTGTATACTTGTATAAATAATGCCTAAGAACTCAATTTGTACTCGATGTTGTCTACTAAATTTATTTTGCAGTTAAAGGGCTCCCTGGGGAGAAACATTTCTTTCAATTAGTAAAAGTGGCACAATTCATTACAGCACTATAAAATTTGAATATAAATGTAAAAATGAATTTTTTAATTTTCATCACTTTTTTATGACTTGCACAGGACATCGGACTAAATTTTCAAGATTAAAAAAATTATTATTTTTTTCATTCTACCCATTCAGGAAACGTGAGCTAATGTGTTGTGATCATCACTGCACTACACCAAAACAAATAGGTTGTTTGTGCAGAGGAAACAGCTGTTAAGATCTTGCAGTCATACAACCATGGATTGAAGATTTCATTGCCTATAATTACACAGATATGCATTGTGCTTTTCTCTCTCTTCACCAGTACTCTAAAAAGCTGCATCGCTTACTCTCCATAACCGAACTGGATCTGTTTTAGCCATCACCAGACAGTCATTCATTCATTCATTACTTTGAAGAGCAATTACATTAAATTATACAACTAAATGATCAGATCTTCACTGTGCCCTGATGCATGCGAGTCTGATTATCCATCAATTTGATATGGACCATTTATAATGAATAAAAATAGCTTCCCAGTCATTTTAAAAATGGATTTACTTTAAAATTCTATAGTAAAATCAAATAATCTTCACATTAGGCATGGAGTAGGTCATTGTGAACTGATGTATGCAATTTTGAGATGCAAAATTTCCAATTTATTTTAGTAGTGAGATAAAGATAAATGTTAATTTTTAGGTGATAGAGATGTCCTCTATGAACCATCCATACTTGATAAATGATGTTCAACTGCAGGCTGAGGGCCACACAATGTTGGCAGCTATGCCAATATTTTTACTCATTCACAAAATGCCTTCAAAATGCTGGATAGCCAACCTCGCTAAAGTTTATGCTATACAAAATGCCCAAGCGTGTATAGATAGGCATAAATGTGTAGGCAAATGTGTAACATAGAAAAAGATACCTGATTATATTCATGCTCATGCCACTTAATCTTTGCTTCAACTCCTGTATGCTGATCCCCTGCGGTTCTGGGCAGCTCTTTATCAGACATAACACCTACACAACAGGGATCAGGGGGGGAAAAACATTTGTGTTGTGCCTCTCTCAATTCTTTCATTTTCCATTTTATACACATTGGCATGCATATTGATGTGTATACATTTACTGACAATGTGTTTTGTCAGTGAACACACAAATATTAAATAACAAAAGAAACTCAACACTTCAACACATTTGAGCATCTTTACACAAGAAGATAACGGTTCTGGTAATCATTCACTTATTGTAAATTTTACCTGATTTTGATTAGGACTTAATCCATTATTGGCCATTGCATTGGCCCCAGAGTAGCCACTACTCATGCCCGTGCCACCTGGGCCAGGGCGGGACATAGGCACCATGTTGCTGCTGACGCCTCCTCCTCCCCCCATCTGAAAAATATCAATACCACCAAATATGCTGGGTAACTTCTTGCACTTTGACGAGCTTTTTTTTTTTTTTCAGTTCACACTGTTCTTTCATTCTAATTATGTGTTAGAGCCAAACAATTAATCATATATAAATCTAAACTGCAATATGGATCTGTGCAATTGTATAATAGCAAAAGACTATTTATTACAAGTAATATAAATAGCTTTTTTAAATAACTTTTAATATGATACAAAAATAGAGGCAAATATCTTTTTAATGGTATTATTTGCAGTTATTTGGAGTTGATAAATGCGTTTAAATACAAAATAGTACATTTAAGTTACATATAGTTTAAATCACAATTGCAATATGTGTCAAAATAAGTGCAATGTGATTTCTTTTATAAAATTTTCCAGCCCTGTTGTATATGATGTAATCTGTTAAACATATAGTCCGAGCATGTGTCAGAGCAGTATTAACACACAAGAGTGCTATGTATAAGAATTCATTGGTCTGCAGTTCTGCTGTTGCACAGGAAGTACAACAGGTTTGTGGATAAGTAAAGGACTTCTCACCATGGCCTGTGGTTTGCTGAGCAGCATATGAGCTTGAACAACCTCTAGCATATGAGAAGTGATCTCATTCATGTCCTCTATTGGCCGAACGCTGAATGCAACCAAAGACCTGTTATTCTTTACGCACACAAAAAAAAAGAAGTTTCAAATGACAAGCTCTATGTAGAAATCTAGAAGCCACATTCAAACATTAATACACAAAAGGCAAAATAAATAGACAGTAAAGACAAAAGAAACATGTATAAAGCCCTTTTAAAATCAACTGTGCAAAGTCAGAACTGTAGTGCACATATAAACAATGCTTTACAGTAACCACAGGTACCAGTGTGGGGAGAGGAAGAAGTTATTACTTGCTTGGTGGTTACACTAAAACAATATATGTTTGAAAACAGCTGTACTGACAGCCCAAGATGACAAACATAATTTGAAATACAATTATCAATAAAAAAATATATATACCTGTAAAGTGATAGATTGGTGTCTTGCATAAAAAATTTTTGTATTTAAAAGAAAAATACATTACATGTTACAGTACAAATCCTTAGTTTTATTTTTCATCTCTTTTGTTTGCTTACATACTCAAAGTCATTTCATGTCATAAAAGTATAAATGTTTTTAAAACAGTGTGGGTTAACTTCTGCTATAACGCTTTCATTTTATTTTTGCACTCAAACTGCTTTACAACATAAAAATAAACCCATTTACCACAACATGAAGTTGCCTGTTAACAGTATTGTGCAAGTTCACACTTCACAAGTGCAAGTTCACACACATCAGAATGAACAAGATCCCCCTCTTTAGCTGACTAAAGAGAAAGACAGAGAGAGGGAGCGAGAATAGGCTCACAGAATAGGCTACCATAGGCTATATAACAACCTGCATGTTAATTACATTTTCTTTGGTTGCAAAAAAATGAGCACATGAAAAGAATGGTACTGTTTTAGCATGTTAATGCACAGCTGTCTTATCAGCAATAAATAAAAATGTATGAAAGCCAGAATTGAACTTGGACCCTTCATATTACCAGCTGCGCCTCTTGAACACAGTTTAGCATCTGATTTCTCTAATTCTCTCTGGCTGTCAGCTAAAGATACACTCAAACAAGATCAAAAGTTACATGAGGATCCCAGTTTAAGTCACTGGCAGAACACCTAATACATTAATGGTAAGTTGTTTACACCTACTATGTGACAGAACCTATAATCAAGCCTCTCAAAATACAACTTCTGGTCTGTCTCTGGGCATTGGAATTATCATGGTGCATGCTTACTGACTACATGCATGTCTTGAGACTGCAGTTGCTCAACGGTTTAGGACTGAAATTCTCACATACATTTTTGTACTCGAGTCTCTAACAATGAAAGCAGACTTCTTATTAACGTAAACACCTTCCCTTTATACTGAACATTCAGTCTCAGCACACAGTATGACGCAAATCGATTCCTGGTATCCGTTATCACCCAAATGAGGATGGGTTCCCGGTCAGGTCTGGTTCCTCTCAAGGTTTCTTCCTATTGTCATCTCAAGAAGTTGTTTTTTTGTTACTGTCGCCCTTAGCTTGTTTATCAAGGACAAAGTAATAATTATAATTTATGAATATTTGAATCACAATTTTTTCAATTATTTACCTGATCTTTTAATTCTTTACGACTGTGATCATTGTTAAATGAGCATGGAACTGAACTGAATTTAATTACTGGAGCTGATTAAAATGAATACTTGGGTATAGAAATTTGGTACTGGATACTCGATGGTATCAAAGCAATGTGTTCAGTGCCATAAAAGTATGAAGGCTCGCTAACCAGCCCAACCGGATTTTTTTATTTTTTTTTTGAGATTTGTATTTGTATCTTGGAGTGAGAGACCTGTGACCTTGTGCATGTTGGAACAAAATGTAATTGTTACTGTATGTCATAGAGCATGTTATTATTAACATGCAAACAAGGGTATTGTTCATTAAAGAAAAAAAGTTACAAAACTGTTTATGTATGTTATCAATTACAGTTGGTAGAAATAAAGAAAACTGGAATTGAAAAAAAAAAAAAAATCAGAATGGGAAGTCCAGACTTTGGAAACAGTCAAGAAAATTGCAATCACTGCATCTCCAGGGAGAATAATTACTAATCCGTCCGTCCATAACAAGGCCTCAACAAAAGGCAAGTATGATAATTCTCATTTATCATTTAGAGAATTGGGGCCTGGAGCAGGAAATGCTGCAATGTCCCCTGTCAGTACTGCATCAGCTCAGGCAGTAAAAAAAAGAAAAACAGTGGCATACTCCTAAAGTGAAATTCAAAACTACTTTAATATTCGGAATTACAATTAAAAATAAGTAGTAGGAAAAAAAAGAGAAATCACATAAGTAAGCATCAACCATTACCTGAAAAGAACGCAGGTTGCCAGAGACCTTGACATATGTGTCCGGAGGAATGACTGAGCTGTCCACACTCGGATCCTAAGAGTGACAAGGTACATTTTTAAAGAAATGAACAGATTTTGTACTTACACGTTGTACAAATTTTAGGAAAAGCTTGTCCATATACTGGGTATCAAATAAAAAATACAGTCCCCAACATACAAACAAGTTCTGAGAGTCCAATTTGTTTTTAAGTCCAACAAACATTGTCTAGGGCCGGGGTACTCAATAGGCGGACTCCGGTCCCAAATACGGTTAAATCTGGACCGACGCCAAAACAAACATGCGAATTTAATCATAATCCAAATGAGTTCTCAACGAAGTGCTCAACTGTGTTTCCGCGCGATAGATCTTTGAGTCTTCTAGTGATGGGTCGTTCATGAA
>JAQMYK010000033.1:19669040-19685521 GCA_030014345.1 Clarias buthupogon
GGGGCCGCAGGTTCCGGGGTTTGGGCCCAGGCCCCCCCCCCCCCCGCGCGACCCTGAATACAGGATAAAGCAGTATAGAAGATGAATGAATGAATAATAATAATATACTGATTAAACCTGTATGACCCAGTCTTATTCTAGCTAAATCTTCCTCTTTTCTACTCCACACTACACACTTTAAACCACTGGGTTTATTTGCTCGAAATTGCACTAATTTTTTCTCTACCCCATTCCTCTTGCCTTTTTTTTTTGTGTGCAATCCTTTGCCTCAGATTTGTTCAGTTTCACACCAATTTATGCAACATTAAAGTTCAGTGTGATTCAGTTTATTACTCACCATCTCTTCATGTCTTAGAATGCCTCACAAACTTTACCTGCATAGGTAAAGTTAACCAAGACATAGGCAGGTAAAGGGTGGTAAAAGATTTAGGACTAATGAACGGGGGGTCATCAGTTTAAATCCCGCTGCTGTCAGGCTGTCAAAACTGGGTCATTTAACAGGGCCTTTACCTGTCAACTGCTTAGTAAATGATCTATATATTAGATAATTGTGAGTTGCTTTGAATAAGAGCGAGTGCCAAATGCCCTGAGAGAATCCACCACTTTAATTATTATATGTTTAATTATTTCATTATTACTACATATTTAACTGAGAATACTGTAAAATGTTTGCAAGCCAACTTCCCTAGTTATGAAAAAAAAAAAACTGCAGATACATATCTTGAACATAAATATTAGAACATCTCTAATTTCTCAAGTTTTAGATGTCTTGCTTTTTTTCTAATGTAAGCTGCAGCTAATATTACTTACTTGTTTTTGATACTGTTATTGATTTATAGGACATTATCAGGCTGTGATTATAACCAAGGAGAAGGAACTGGTAGAACAATAATGGTTGACTGTTTTCTGTCATGAGCAGATTTTGATTGTCATGAGTTGTTTCTCATTAGAAAATTCTTATCTTACATTCATTGATCCTACCTTTTAGTAAAACAAATCTTTCAGTCGGTTTAGGCTACTTTAGAGATTTTTAAAGTTCAAACAGCAAATGTAACAAGAAAATTGATGTAATAACTCCAGCATAGTACACATAAGTGTCAAATGCAATTTGAGTCACAATTCTAGTTTGTTTAGTGGATGGAGATATAAATATAGCATATGGAGCATAAAAATATTTATTGCTACGCTAGAGCAGCATGTCTGTGGTTAACTATATCCCAAACTTGTGACCATGCTGAAGATCAGTAGGCTTCAGTGCAGTTCAGTAATTAAGTTGTGGTTGCTACGGGTTGTCCATAGGTAACAATAAGTGTATGTCAATTTCAACCTCCATATGTATTCACCAGATTACAAATCATGCCACTTATCTTGAATCCTGTGATGCTGGCTACGTATGTTTGTGTGGTTATGCATCATGAATGCATGGCAACATTGACAGGGATAAACAAGGTGCAAATCATGTCTGTAGTGTGTGAGCACTACATGTTCTTGGAGAGTTTCCTCTGGGTACTCCTGTTTACTCCCACAGTCCAAAGACATTTCAATTCAAATTGCCCAGAGTTTGTGTGACTGAAGAAGCATTGGTATTCTGTCCAGGGTGCAACCTGCCTTATGCCCCAGTTCCCTTGGATAGGTTCCAGGCCCCCCATGACCATGTACAGGAAAAGCGGTACAGTATATAGAATAAGTGAGTACTTTAGGTGCCACTGTGGTACAGTAGTTAGCACACTTCCATGGTTGAGGGCGAGTCAGATCTGTGTGTGTGATTTGGATGTTCTCCCCATGCTTGGTGGATTTCCTCCGGTTTCCATCCATAATCCAAATACCTGCAGTACAGTAATAATTAGCCTAATTTAAGGAACCTGCATGAATTTAATTTTGAATTCACATGCACTCCATGAGCAGCTCAGACTGTTAGACTATCAGGATCAGATAACTTTTGTGCATGACCTAAACAAATGAGCGCTCAGCCCTGGATCAGCAAAATTGATAACCTTCTGGACAGTGAAGACCAAAATAACATGAACTCTATAAATTTTAATTACATTTAGGAGCTTGTCTCAATCTAAAAATATCAGCACACAAAATTCATTTTTGATATTTGTAAGATTCATTTCCTTAAAAAAAAAAAAAAAGTATGATAATTTTTTGTTACCCCATTTGAAAATGAAGTGTCCCTAGAATGTGTTATTGTTTACTTGTATCTTTCTTTTCATCTCTGTATCATAGCCCTGTTTCTTATACACACATAAAAATTATCCCTAGTCACATGACTATGTAACCCTTTTGGAATCATTTGAAATCTTCCAGTTTGTTAATATCATGTTGCAAAACTACCAATGCATCCGTTACTTTGTTATAAAAAGAAGATTATAAATCACAGTTCAAGTCTGTCAAAGTATTTTCAGGTTATGTTTCTGTGCATAAGTAATTTCAGCAACTGTACTTTAATGGGTTAGTGTTGACCAGCATCAGAAAGGGCTTTTGCTCATTTTCTGTTTTCAGAATTTATGGCATCTGGCTTGTCACTAACATCAAGGATTTGTAATAAATCCTGTTCATGCTGTCATTTTTTCAGAATGCATAAAAACCACACAGATTATACCCTTCTTAGTATGTTTCACGTTTTTTGTCATCTGTGATATACATTACATTATGAAGGCGACATTAGTCAATACATATTTGAATCTATATGTGCTATAGCATGTTACTTATGTCTTTATTTAAGGCTTCTTATATCCTACATCTTTAGCTTAAAAAATACACAGCGGGTTTAAAGTTTTTATGGAGTAGAATTTATTAATTTAGTATAAATGGAGGTTTTGTGAAATATTGTTAGACTCAGCCATCTTGCAATGCATACTTCAGAATCACTATACATTATAAAGGAACTCGTTCATTGGAAAGTATTTTAAAACATTTTCAGAAAGCTTAACATGTTTTAAAGAGTAGTTTAATTGCCAGAAAAGCATTTACCAGATTGGCCCAAAAGGACAACTGATAAACTGTAATAGAAATAAAATCTTTACAAAATACTTATATTTACCAAAAACAAAAAAAGTTAGCAAAACTCAAGATATACATTTGAGTGTTTTTGCTGCGTGATATCATCTAAACTGTAAGAAAAGCCTGAAAATTATATCTAGTGGAACAGAACTTTTTGTAATCAAAATAGTAGTATAAGGTTCTATGAGAAATCAGTGTCATGCACACAGAAAGATGTGCTGCAAATAGGAAAAAAAATCCAACAAAGGCAGATAGGTGCTAAAATTATGTTCCATCTTTGTGCAAATACATAAGCTCCATCATGCCTTTACATGGCTTGAAACTGCCAAACTTAAACAAAAACAAAAAACTATATATATTTAAAAAAAAAAAACTATTGGGTTACTTAAGTGTAATAATAATAGTGTGATTTTTGGTAATCATATATTCAAAAGATATTACTAATAAAAATAGTATCAACATAAATAACATGATTGTTAACAATTGTAGTGTGATACCAGAACTTACAACAGGAATTGTCATTTTTCTCTAACATGCATCACTAGACTGCTCCCCAAATAAATTTAACAAACAAGCATTTGACAATTATACGTTTCCTGAGATTTCCAGGTTCTTGCTTAATTGGCAAAAAACACAGGATCCTGATCAAAAACAAGAACTGCAGAATTATCATAATAAGGTAAATAAAAACACTGATTAGCCATAGAAGAGTGTTAGTATTTAAGAAGGTGCAAATTATTAGCCTGCAAAAAAAAATATATATATTTTATTTGATATATATATATATATATATATCAATGTGTAATAGTGAAAGTAAGAGCATTTCCAAAAAGCTTTCAGTTTACTAGGGAGATTAGTTTGGATTTGGAATGGAAAAAGGTCATGTGGTCTGATGAGTCCAGACTGACTATTCCAGTGTTGGGCATATCGGCGTAAGAAGGTAAGCAAATTAAGATGCACCCATGATGCATAGTGACCACTGTACAAGCCTCTGATAGCAGCATTTTGATGGGGTTGCTTCAGTTGGTCAGGTCTAGGCTCAGCAATGTTATGTGGCAATAAAATCAACTCAGCTGACTGATTATATTGAATGACCAGATTATCACATCAGTGGATTTGTTTTTCATTCCTGATGGCACAGCCATATTCCAGGACTCAAATTGTAAAATGGTGATTCTGGGAACATGAGGAATAATTTTTAGACATTAAATCATCTACCAACACTTTTCAACACCATAATCAAAGTTAATGCAGTTGAATGAAATATTAGTATGTTTGACAATTTTGGCCACGCAGTGTATAACCCCCATGATAATATGCACCAATATCAGTGCAAGTCAGCACTGAACTTCCCTATTTACCAAATCTAACAAAATTGTGCATAGTAGAATAATCAGAGACTGTAAATTAACATTTCATAAATAATTGGAGAAGAGGATGCATGTATATAATAAACATCAATGCAAAGGGAAAGGTGTTTAAAGGGGAAGCCATAGTAATAAATACTAAGTGATTTTAGCTAGTCTTTTTATAGATTAACAGTACGGTATATATTAAACATATAAGAAAATCCGATAGCTCCTATTTTTAAAGACTGTCAAGGTTAGATTTGCATGCATTTCTTCTTAAAGAACATTGGCAACTGAGGAAAAAAGGCAATGTCTTAGTGAAGTAGGAGCAAGAAAAAACTCTTAGAAAATATCAAAAAGGCAAGCATTGGTAGCACAGAGCGTAGCAGATAAGTAACAGTAACTCACATTTTAAATTCAGACTAAAAATAAAAAAATATTGCTGCCCTTACTCTCTATGGTTACATTATACAAAATAATCACAATCTTTAACTTAATTTGAATAAAACAAACAAGAATCACTGGCAAAGCACGCCAACATAACATTCATTCGGCCCGATGTGGTGAGGTCCGTTGATTGTAAACACACCCCAACTCTGTTTAAAGCCCTCACCATTAATATCCCTGAAATGTACATTCGTTACAGAGTAGTGTCTCCACATCCTCTGCTTTTGTCAAACAATCAAAATGTCAGATTCTCTATCATATTATTAAAGCACGTAGAAAACCATAGTCAGATACAGTGAATTCACTTCTGTTACTGAGAAAATTCCTGAGTATAAAACAAATATATACCTGAGAGTTACACTAAAGACAAAATGGTACATTCTTCTTCAAAATATCTGAGGTAGTTCCATAAGCAGCATTAGTAGGAACCTATGTTCATCTTTTTAATGTAGTGGTATGATTGGCTTGTGAGCTCCATCTCAAACTCCTCTGTGCACCCTTGCCTCAGTTGGTGATCTCTGCGGGTGGAGAGGGATAATTCTGTTCTTCTTCCTCTCCTTTCAATGAGAATGGTGTTTCCTGAGAGCCTGGTGTGGACTGCTGAGCTTTAAGTGGGCAGTTGGCAACCATGTGCGAGACACTCTGGCAGAAATGGCACCTTTTTGGTTGAGGAGGCAGCTTGCACTCTTTTGCATGGTGGTCTAAACCCCCGCAGTTGTAGCACCTGAGAAACACAGATTCATTCATAAAAGATAACATGGCACTGGAACACTATGGCACTAATAACTTCTATTAGTTTTCTATTAATACTTCTATTCCAATAAAAAATACAATAACAAAATCACAAAAGGGTAACAGGAAAGCTGGTAGCTGAGACACATGGTTAGCCAATATTAGTATGGCTTAATAAATTTATTTCTTCATTCATTTTATGCAAATGGTTCTCTAATTCTAGAGCCTTTCCCAGGAACACTGAGCACACACACTGACACTCCTTCGCACACTCCCTCGAAAGTACTGAATTTAATTTTAATTGACTGATCACAACTGCCAAAAATATTTTAAGACAAATGGTTTGTGAAGGCAAATTTTAACTAAAGTTAATTCGCGAAGTTTAGTTTAAGGCACTTGTATGGCATTCATGATAATTGTCTTCTGTTCTATAATTGTCTTCCATCATTATGAATTTGTTTCCAGTGTGATTACCAATAATATTATATTATATTAATATATCGATCACTTTCAAATTTCTTTGTTTTTGTTTAGTGATTCATTTTCTACATTCTACAACAATACTGGGGATTTCAAAACTATGAAATAACACATATGGAATTAGGTAACTATGTAACAACAGTAGTCAGTTATTTTAGGACACAGAGGTCAGCCTTTCTGGAATTGATCTTGCAAGAACAGTATTGTCAAGTACATTTGCAAAACCCATTTAATACCACAATGAAACATTAACTGTTCAAAGGAGATTATTGCATACTTTGCACGCCTAAAGCATCGCTTTACAATGTAGAAAGAAATAACAATCAGGACAGACCATGGAGTGAGAAAGTGAATCACACTGGAAACAAAATCAGAATTACTTGCACCTTGCTACAACCCTAATTTTTTTTAGACATTGGTACCCGTTGCACAGTGTCTCAGGGGGCTGGCTTTGAAAAGCAGTTTAGATCATGGCCACGCGTGGCAACATGAATGACAGATGGGTGGTGGGCGTACTCCGTCACTACTGAATTGATGAGTATGCAGATGAGGTCATGTGGGGACACTGGGGAGTGCAGTGATGCGGCTGGTGGTTTATAGGCACTGAACTGAGAGTCCACATGGGTCTGCTGTTGCAGCAGCTTGGGGGTGTGGATCGATCACAGTAAGCGTGTGCAGAAAGTCTATAGAGCCTTTTGTCAGAAAAACTGCAATGTTAACCTATGAACTATGACCTCTTGCACATCTAACGTCACCCCCAAGCCCTAAACGTATGAAGTTCCCATAGCAACAATGACCCCTGACCACTTTCAGGCACCTACATCTGTTATCAATTAAATGAGCTGCTGCGTTTCTTCCTAAATGCATCAACGGTCCTCAGAAGTATAATAAATATGTGTATAAATGTGTGTGTGTGTCTGTGTGCTGTTTTTGAAAATCTCAAATGATTATTGTGTAACAATTCCATTATTTTACAAATGGAATGAGAAAATAAAACAGAACAGCTGTTTCTTATATTTACAGCATGACTTATGCTTACAATAGTCACATGATAGCTGTGACCTTTTTACTGTTAACAAATGCCAATATCCCAATGGATAAAAACTTTTTTTACTCTTCTCTGCATAGCTTTTATCTTGCTATATGTCCAATTACAAGGATGAAGCATATGAACAATGCTGCTATAACAAATACAACTTGTTAAAATGTGCCGTTTGTCATTGACATGGATGAGTAATCATGGTAGACAGCTGTGGCACCTCTTCAAGGACCAAGATCGTCCAAAGCAGTTACTGTATATTAAGAAAAAAAAAAAGACACTTGAGACTAGTTGAGGCTGTAACAATCCCAACTAAATTTTGTTCCTTTGCCATATCTAGAACTAACAAAGAAGTCACTGATAAATATCTAACTTCTGTTAATTGGGATAATTCAGATAGAGTTCCACACCATGGTGTATGTAGTGGAGTACAGACAGTGTGAAATTCCGAAACTTGGATAAAAAAATTTTTACTCTAAAATTCAAGCTAGAATTTGCATATAGATAAAGCCAGTGGTCTAAAATGTTAAGGATAGCCCCAGGAATGGGGGTGGATATTAGGGTAAATCCATTGAGCAGAAATGCAATAGTGGCCAGAAAATTTAAACAGTTATTGATCCAGGTCACGTGTCAAGTTGACCCCAACGAAGAGAAGAGTTGAGGATAAAATGATTGGGGACAAAGAAGATAATCCATCTCATATCACATCACAAATAAAAACTTTGAGTTTTTATTTTTATAAGAACTTTTGAGGTGAGAGTTCACAATCTCTTACAATGTATTAAACAAGGACATGCACATATACGGTTGCTAAGACAAAGCCCATGATAGAACAACAGCACTGTATGCTGGCGAGTCTACTCACCTGTCTCCTTTGGAGCGACGTTTCTGGGCACTCTTGCCTTTAGGTCTCTTTTCACTGCCTATACAGTGCACTCCTCCAGGCCCTGTCACCCGCACAGACTCCAGGCCCTTGGAAGACTTTTTAAACGTGAACTCAACCTCCTCACCTTCCTTCAGACTCCTAAACCCCTCCATATGTAGCTTACTCTGAAAAGAAACAAATATAATTTATATCAGTATTTACTACAGAGAATCTTGATAGTAAAATTTGGTCCAAGACTATAAAACAACAAACTCTAAGGAAAGATTTTATTTTTCCATTCATTATTGGTAATTCTACTTCATCCAGTAACTACCACAAAATAGACATGAATATTCACAAAAAGCAAAGCTGAAAAACTCCTTTGCTGAACGCTTCTGCCAAGCCTTTATTTATTTATTTTTTTAGCTATTCTACAGACATATTTTGCTGTTTTTGAAGTAATATGCATACAGGTAAGACCAAATGTTACACCACTGTTACACCTCATTCTCTTATTTAGTAAGAGGGGTTACAAATTCAGAGGATTGGTATTAATCCATTTTCTGTGTTTCCTGGAGTTTCTGCATTCCACAAGCCCAGAGTAGGGTCTTTTTCACACATACCCTCCCCCAATACCACACACACACCAGTGCCTTAATTCCTGTCTCACTGACAGTGACCACTAAGTTGGATGAGGTGGGGCACAAGAAAATTCCTTAAATGGTTCCATAGTACAGGAGCATGTAGAGACGGCTTAGAGCAGAGTTCACACCCTTAGTCCTGGAGAACCCACTGTCATGCACAGGTCAAGTTTTCTGAGCCTCCTACCCTACCTTCCCATTAGCTTATAATTACATTGGACCATGCATCTTGAGTTGAGAATATAAAAAACTTGCAAGATTGACACTGGTGCTGAAAATCCCTGTTCTAGAAAATATACTTTAACACATTTGCATCATTTCACATGCAAACAACCTAGCTTCTAAAAGCCAATTAATGTAAGATGGGGACAATCAGATATTTAATGGCTACATGTGGCATAGGTTAAGTCAATACTTCAACTGAACAAAGAACTTACAGTTACAGAAAAAACAGTGTTTATAAGTAAGGGATCATTTAGGTGTTAAGTGTGCAGCATCCTATGTTACGTCTTCATCATCTATCATGACCAGAAGACTAAAAAAAGCCTTCAGTGGAGAACTTCAATTGACTGCACAATTTAAACAAAGCCATATAAGCCACTTTCTGGCTCCTAATTATCTTGATTTTCAAATAAGCAGAATTTGTAACTAGCTCATACTATCTAATAATTTAAATATTCAGTAATAAACAATATAAATGTATTACTTGTAGATCAACAACAATTACTTGTCAAAAGCAATACTACCTCCTTGTAAGTGTTAGTCATAACAATTATCATCATCACCACAAAACAACAGTACAAGTAAAAAGGTTGCTTTAAAAGGTTTAAAATTTTATGCTGTCTTCCATCCTAATGAATGGCTACAATGCTGGACATAGGGTAGTGATGGAGAAAATTCCACCACTCATATAAAGGAGCATAGCTTTTGTAATTAATAGAGTGTACACAAAAAAAGGTGACACAATATCAGATGTGCTTGAGCTAAACCAAAGGCCGTTATATGTGAAAAGAAAATTCTGTAGACACCTAAAGTGTTTTAATAGTGATTGAGATGCTAAATATGTGAATAAACATTAAAACATCAGTGTAAAAACGACAGATGAAGGCATGTTGATGAATATGTCCAGGAGCCAGCATGAAAATTTTACAGAGCAGTGGTCGATGTACTGAACATTATAGAACAACACAAATTACATTGTCTTGTGGCAATCCCTTTTTATCAGGACAGCATTTTGTCTATTAATTTGATAATACTGCAACCAAGTCAGGGCAAAGCAAGTTTCACCAACACTGTTCTACACCTGTTCTTGGAGTATGTGATGTGAAATTTAACACAAAAATTTTATTTAACAATTATTTCTTGCCTATCACCACCAAAATAATGTAATAAAGATGATTAAAACAATTCCATCTGATGTCCAAATGAAAGTATGATTAAATGCTTTTACTGAATATTCTGATATATCGTTTTCCATTTCGTTTGATTTTCTTAGCATTTAATGAGTATAGTTTATTGCCAAGTTACATGTGGCTACTTTGAGAAGTGAAAAGAAGTAAAGGAAGACATCAGAGGACAAAAGGATGGATGGCTTTCTGGATAAAGTGGGGGTCGGTCAAGGGTGAGAAGAGCACTTTTTATTAGGATACTGCTTCCTTTGTCCATGTGTACAAAGACTAGAGGATCCCAGCAGTTAATGTTCTCCGACATGCTGCTCCTAATTTGGCCCACAACAACTGTGGTTGCTACAGACCCAGCATGTGTACCACCCTTCTGCTAATCGGTCTTAAACCAAAACACTGACTACCATGTACTGATCATTTTACCTGACTCGGTATTGTACTGAAGATGAGTTTTCCTAGATTTATAACTTAAAAGACAAAAAAAGTGTTATATCTATGTTTTATAAAACCACTAAATATATGATGATTTGTTTCAATCTAAGAACACAGACATCCCCATGTAAGCAACAAAACACACTAATGGCCTTACAATTCAACTGGCTCCTTGCGGAAGGATCGCATCTCTGCAGTGGGACTTAGTGATTTTGAAAGAAATAAAAGCACAATCTCCTATGTGTATGAGCTATTAGCATACTATAGCTTGAGGGCAGGGGGATGGGTCTCACAAAGGCTACCGATAGGCCTTTAATGACTTTTCAGCAGAAACCTGGGGACAGGAAGCCAAGATGAAAGGGACCAACAAGACCACTGAAATTTCTTTGGGGTGGAGACGGCAGGTTTGCATTGGAAACTCCTATGATATGTAAATACCCAAACATGAATGGGTCGTTTTAGGACATCTTGGTTTCACTATATTTTTGCCATGATTCCAGTCATCAGTCCTATCAAAATAAATAATAGTTGTACCACTGTAAAAACACCAGTAAAAAATACATTTTGGGAGGTGTACAAGTTAAAATTATGAAATACATTATGTGCTACCTGGTGGACAAATACATCAACTGGAGCTTCAAGCTGCTCTCCCTCTCGGCTGTTCATGGACAGGAAGCCAAAACCCATCCGTACATTAAACCATTTGCACACACCAAGACCATGGAATGACTGTGTGTCTTCCTCAGTGCTTTGGCCTTCCTCTTCTTCGGTTTTTGTGCACCCTCCTGCAATGATATATGATGCAATTATTATGGAAAAATAAGAAAACCATAATATGAATACATAAATTTCTGGTTAATCAGAAACAAATTTCCAGTTTTCCACAATTTATTTAGAAACTAAATAAAAATTATTGCAGCTCTTTAATGTACTGCTGCAATAAATTAACCTAACTATCTCAGGATAGACTTATTTGCAACCAAATGGCGTAGAACAAAATATTTGTGAATCACCTGTTGTGAGAATTCGGTTAGTTTTGAGAATTAAAGATGAAACCAAATATTTTCATAGACATAATTGTTATGTTACATTAAAATATTACAATCTAGAAAATTTTGGGACAAAGCATCAACAACTCTGGTTTTTGTAGCTACAAGGTTTTATGCGGTTGGTCGACCATGTGAGTGCCTGAATACATTACTGTTGCAGTAAGAAAATTAGGGGGAATTTTTACCTACACAGTTTACTTTTCATTTACACAAATACCGAATCTGAGGTTCAAAAAGTTACACATGTTCGATTCCAGACAACGTAAATTATTTCGTTATGCACGTTTTATAAAACACAATTATTTAAATAAAACGCACTGCCGGTCTTTGGGCCCCTGTTAATGTTTCTTAAGTAACATATACAATTAGATATAAGGTCGAAAAAGGCCATTTTCACCTTGAAAATCGTGGTGTGAAATCGAACCCATCTTCGATGAAATAATAATAATGAAGAAAAAAAAAAAAACTTGCGTTGCTCTGGTCCTTTTTTCCCCTTCAGACCAACGTGGCCCTTCACGACAAACCTTATCTTGAACCAAAGGGTGAAGAAAACAAAGAGAGGTTTGACCATCTACTCGCCCTCAAGGAATGAAAAAGTGGGAGGGTCAAGGAGAAAGATTTGGGGAAAAAACCCTAAAAACCTGATAATGTAAGGAAAGCCAACCCCCAGCCACCCTAATCCTGCGAACCGCTACCTGGACAGACCTCGATCCCATTCACCCATCACCATGTCCACGTACCCTCAGCCATGGCTTTTCCCAGCTCCAGTCGCAGGGTTCTTTCTTTTCCTTTGATCTTCAGTGTTCAATTTTTGCTTAAAATAACCGTTTTGATCGACTCTTCGGGTGATTGCCCCAAGGTCCTGTTGTCACTCTCTTTGCGCTCCCTCTGCGTCCAACGACCCGAGTCTCATGAGTCAAGTCCACATGATTCTCTATTCGTCTTCCCCTCGCGGTAAACAGCGCATACCATAGTGAATGAGTGACTGGCCCCTCTACTCGAAGGAGGGACCAATCACAAATGGGGGCCAGTGCACAGCAGGGTCCGTGCGTGAAAATAATCAACACCCCCTCCACCACTGCCTCAAAGCAAAACACGCAGTGGACACCTACATTGCTGATGCAAGTCCGCTGGACTTTATGAATCAAGCTGTGCAGTTTTTATCGTAGCCTTTTTTGGGGGGCATCTGTGTGGTGATTTTCCTGCACTAACACACCCACGTAACCTGCTAATTAACCGTTGAGTCGAATCAGGTGTCGGGAAATCACAACGCCGGGGTTGCAGGAGTAACAACAACAAAGAAAAACTTACAACAGTAAAATGGGTGCATAGCTAGAATTATTAACATAAGACTATATAAAAATATAAAAACTATAAGACTGTATAAAATATGCTCTGAAACTGCATCCGTGAAGTAAACTCGTGGCACTATGTGAATAAACAGTTTTGCTAAATCCATGTAGCCTATTTTAACATTTGATGTGTTTTACATTTCATTAATGCTTCCACTGAATCAAACACCCGGTTTGGATTGAGTCAAAATACGTTCTAACGATAAGTATCCAAGGAGATTCTGGCACTAATAATTAAGTATATAATAAACATTCCAGTGATTGCTGCATGGAGTCCTATGGATTTGGTGAGATAAACAACGCCAGACAGTCACTGATGCGAGCCTAAAATGGTAAGTCATTCCGCCCTCTTGTGGTGAAATTTGGTAAGTTATCACTCACAAAACCCAAATTCGTAACGATGCAGGTTTACACTGAAAAGACGAATATTCCCCAAACTATTTGGCATGTTTCTTTTAAAAGAGAGAAACTATATTTGATATATATTTTTTAACTATATATTTTCATTGTTTTCTCATGCATAGTTCTCAAGGTAGTTGGGGTATAGGGTTGGAATGGACAGAATTAACACCGCTTTCATTATTTAATTTATAGCATTTATGAAGACTTTACAGCGGGCTACTACACTATCAATAATTAGAACAATTTTTCTTACTTTTTAGAGCACCTTCTTTTATGATTCCACTATGTTTTTTAAATAGGCGGATTAAAAGCATCGAATGTGCTCAACAGTGAAGCATTAAAAAAGTAACATACGAAGGGAATAAATCAAATTCGTAACATGTAAAATATAAACTACTATTGTGCTATACTGTAGGCTTAGGCTTTAGTCACATAATTAAGAGAAAATCCCTTAATGCTTGGATTACATACACAAGCGAAATAAACTGTATGTTAACCAACGCTTATTGTTAAAAAATAGAACAAAAGAGTATATAATCTGTAACTGTGTAAGAGTACAAGTAACAGAAGCACTGTTATTTCACAATCCTTCATATGAAAGGTGCGTGATCGATTTTTATAGCCCTAGTAAAATGTCATTTAGACTAATATCCCTGTAACGCAGAGATTTAACTTTTTCTATTAATAATGTGCAAATGAGGAATATCGGCTGTGATTTATTAAAGATTTAATTTTTGTTATTGTTAATGCTGTTTGTTCATAATTTTCGGTTTCATTCATTAAAGGGTCAATATGCATCATCGACCACCAATGATTTTGAGCTAAGGATCACATGATTATATTTCAGAAGTGTAAATAATAAAAAGAGAAAAACGACCAGCATCCCTGAACTTGGTTATTTTATGTAGCCTGTATTTCTCCTGCTGTTTGTCGTTTATCAAGTGATTAATATGACTATTGCCACATTAAATCATATTAAATATTAGCCTATAGTCAGAACTATTAACAATTAGTGAAAGAAATTACCAATTTTTTGTTTAACAAACGAAAATTTTTATCTACTACCATCAAAACTACACTAGTTTTAGGGAAAGTTCCGGATGTTTCTCCAGGCGAAGGTCAGGATCCATTACATATTATGAATCAAATAATGACCAAATTCATCAATTCACTACTTGTATTATTTAAAAAACAAATTAATAAATTAATATTTCCAAATGTACCTTGATAAGGATATGAAAGGAACTATCTAAAAGGAAATGTTATAATTAGTATTTTGAAAATGTATTATGAAATCCAGAGGTTGTTCATTGGCACATTTTTTAGCACAGGGTAACTAGGCTTTGCAAAGCTGTCATTAGTTAACATGCAAGTTAGTGTGAAATAAAAGAATGATACATTACCATTTTGCCCAATTTTTAAGTCTAAAAAAGGTAGACTACACTTTAGTCTACTTTTTCTGCTGGCAGTTAATTGGCACAACAACAATAATAATAATGCCAGCTAATCACAAAGACAAAGAGAATACAATAGAAGGGATAAAATAAACAGGCCTACTTGTATTCAATTATTACTCTCATGTGGAACTGTAACCCCAACAAATTTATCAATGGAATTTTGTTTTCAGCTGTTTATTGTATTTATGAAAAATGGAAATATTTTCCATAATGAAAACTATTCCTGAGGTATTGTTGATAAAGAACAAAAGCAGCAGTCACTAATGGCCACATAATGACCCCATATTCAAACAATTTCCCAATTACATGACACATTTATTTGGATGCCCAGGAGTTCCTGTTCATAAATTGATGTTCCTTTACAAAAAAGGCTATGCTATTTTGTAGATTTGTTATAAGACATTTTGATTTGCTATAAAGAATTGATAAGCTCTAGATGAAAGGGACAGGCAATCGCCACCCATCCCCCTTCCGAAACGGAACAGATCGTCAATATTAAACCTGATTTCACCTCCATGTCAATTTATCAAGCGGTTGTTTCCAAGGTGATAGAATGAAGTAGCAACCAAATCAATAAGACTGAGCTCTAAATACACACACACACACACACACACACACACACACACACACACACACACACACACACACACACACACACACACACAGGTTTTATTGTCAGCTTCTAAAATAGAACCTTTTTAGTTTGTTAAAAATCCATAAATAAACAAAGGAGCCCTAGAAGAACCAATGAGTGTACAGCTAACCTCTACATTATATGTTAATAAAAATGAGGTCAGTTGATGACCTGAATATACTGAATGACCAAGTTTTCCATCAATGATTTTTTTTTCTTCCCTGATGGCACAGGCATATTCCAAGATAGCGATGCCAGGATTCATTGGGCACAACTTATGAAAAAGTTATTCAGGAGCATGAGATATCATTTTTAAACATGGATTGGCCACCAGACCAGGTCTTAACCACACTGAGAATATTTGGGGTGGGCTGGAGAACACTTTTCACACTCTATACAATTAATACAATATAATACAACACAAGTTTAGGTAATTAATCTTGTGATTAACAGCAATTTACTGCTATATTTAATAGTGGAATCAGTAGCATTTCCACATGCAATTTAAGATGTGGACTAAACAGCAGTGTGGTCATAAGAAAACCACTTGTTTGTGGGGATAATCAGCGAAAAGCTTAAATTTGCTATCAATACTGGTCTATGGAGCAATAGCAGAAGGTATGATGAATACAGATTTACCCTGTGCCAGAGTGCTGAGTGCATCTTGGTAAGAAGAGAAGTGAATGAAGCAATGTACCCATCAAGCATATTGCCCACTGTGCAAGTATCTGGAGGTAGTGTTGTATTCCAGGGTTGCTAAATATTAATCTTACTAGCCAGTAACTACAGTAATATTAATGGAGAGCCTACATTGCAATACTTACCCACATTCATGCAAGGAGTGGGAATGGATTGGCACAAAGTTTGCTTATGTTGGGTATAGATCTGGTTAACAAGTTATGTAATAAATAGACTACAGTACATCGACATTTCATGATAGAATTTTTATGTATTTTTTTAATGCATGGAATAAACATATCAAGCAGTTGATTTTAAAACCTGTTTAAAATTTCCACCTTTACAAAGATTTGCCTTGAGCTCCCCCTAGAGGCAATCAACACTGTGTAATGTACAAAAAAGTATTTAGTCAGCCACCAATTGTACAAGTTCTACCATTTAAAAAGATGAGAGAGGCCTGTAATTTTTATCATAGGTATACCTCAACTATGAGAGACAAAATAAGAAAAAAAAAA
>JAQMYK010000033.1:19685621-19697780 GCA_030014345.1 Clarias buthupogon
GAATGACCTGCAGAGAGCTGGGACCAAAGTAACAAAGGCTACCATCAGTAACACACTGTGCCGCCAGGGACTCAAATACTGCAGTGCCAGATGTGTCCCCCTGCTTAAGTACATGTCCTGGCCCGTCTGAAGTTTCCTAGAGAGCATTTGGATGATCCAGAAGAGGATTGGGAGAATGTTATTTGGTCAGATGAAACCAAAATAGAACTTTTTGGTAAAAACTCAACTTGTCATGTTTGGAGGAGAAAGAATGCTGAGTAGCATCCAAAGAACACCATACCTACTGTGAAGCATGGGGGTGGAAACATGCTTTGGGGCTGTTTTTCTGCAAAGAAACCAGAACGACTCATCCGTGTAAAGGAAAGAATGAATGGGGCCATGTACTGTGAGATTTTGAGTGAAAACCTCCTTCTATCAGCTAGGGCATTGAAGATGAAATGTGGCTGGGTCTTTCAGCATGACAATGATCCCAAACACACTGCCCGGAGTGGCTTCGTAAGAAGCATTTCAAGGTCCTGAAGTGGCCTAACCAGTCTCCAAATCTCAACCCCATAGAAAATCTTTGGAAGGAGTTGAAAATCTGTGTTGCCCAGCGACAGCCCCAAAACATCACTGCTCTATAGGAGATCTGCATGGAGGAATGGACCAAAATACCAGCAACAGTTTGTGAAGACTTACAGAAAACATTTGACCTCTGTCATTGCCAACAAAGGGAATATAACAAAGTATTGAGATGAATTTTGTTATTGCCAAATACTTATTTTCCACCATAATTTGCAAATAAATTCTTGAAAAATCCTACAATGATTTTCTGGATTTTTTTTCTTCTTATTTTGTCTCTCATAGTCAAAGTGAAAATTACAGGCCTCTCTCATCTTTTTAAGTGGGAGAACTTGCACAATTGGTGGCTGACTAAATACTTTTTTGCCCCACTGTATGTCTGTAAATGTGTTTATGTTTAAATGCAGCATCCACTGACTTTGTAAATGAAGGGTCCTAAAGGTTTAATTAATTAATTCATTCATTCATCTAGTAGCCGCTCTATTCTGATCAAGGTGATGGTGCAGCTAACCCTTGGAGTAGGCAATCCTGCCGTTACGCACAGCAGCGTTTTCCAAAAAAACACCCCTAACTCTTAACAAGATCTTACAGCGTTTCCATTGATGGACTACAGTGAGAGATCGTGTCCTGTGAACATCTACACTGTGTTAACAGAACCGGACAAAACATCGCCCCCTAGGCGCGCACCCTTGTCGGGAAACTTAAGTTGTGAGAGGCGAGAGCGCACGGAATATGCAGCGCCAGTGAAACGCTGTCCAAATGCTAGTGCTGGCTGGCCTTCTGCTCGCATAATATGCAGCATGGGAAAGCTCTGTACGCCTCTGTGGTACAGCTTTGTTCATTATGGTGAAACGCATCATTGGACTCCAGGCATTACCGGATATAGGACTAAAGTGTAGAGACTTGGAGATTGTGTTTCGGCTTTAATACTCGTCAGAGACCATCTCAGTTTACGCTGCTTCGTTTCCTTCCTCATATTAAGCTATTTTTCCCGAGGAACTTGCCATCACATTCAATTCTGGATCAGCATGCAATATCTAAACTATATTCCCGCAATCATGTAGACGTTTTCATTCTGCAGTGCTTGTGAGCACACACCTAATGCCACCGCGGTTAAAGTACTGTTCGGCTGAACAAGTTTCATAAGGTTGGTGTGTTCATTAACACACAGTTCTCACCCTCAAGGATCAGCTGTCAGCTGTTTATATCCTGATTTTCTTTTCATGTTTATTTTTATTTTATGAAAGCATGGCTCGACTACGCAGAAAATCTTGCGTGCTTCTTTTTCTCTTCGCGCTCTTCGTGCTCGGGACTCTGGTGGGATTAAGGACTCTGAAGCCGAGTGATGGATTGTCAGATCTTGTCATTTCGCCTATTAACGGGGAGAAAGTCGACAGGCGTGCGGTTTTCAGCGATGTCCTGTCACCGGCCGCTCAGGAACGCGTTGTTGCAAGTAAGGCAAAAGCAGCCGGCTCAAACCCGAGTCCGGACAGAGGCGTATCTTACGACGTTCATATATTTTACTACACATGGTACGGAAACCCTCAAACTGATGAGAAATACTTGCATTGGGACCATATTCTGGTGCCACACTGGGACGCAAAAATCGCCGCCAGTTATCCGAAAGGAAGGCATGTACCTCCCGAGGACATCGGCTCGAGTTTTTATCCTGAAATGGGGCCATACAGCTCGAGGGATCCGGAAGTGCTGGAGTCTCACATGGAGCAAATTAGCACATCAGGGGCAGGTAGCAGTCTTTACAGGATACACATCTCTGTATTCACGCTGATCTATTTGTGAGCATTTCTAAGGCTATACCGTGTAGTGCGAGTTACAGTAGTACAGGCGGTGCATGTTTGCAATGTGCTGTTAACTGTACACCGGAAGTTCAGTGTTTTTCGTAATGAGACAATGATGGAGAATCATATGAGCTAGACAGAACTTTGCTAGAAGAAAACATTTCTATAAAGACTTGCCAAATCAATCTTATAAGTGCTCAGTCTACACATCAGTCTACAGTCTGCTCGTTACAAGTTTAAAGCATGCACCCTTCAGAGAAAAAAATTGGATTTAGCAACTCACGAAATCATGGCCTAATTGATAGTTAAATTAAGATAGCAAAGTTAACGCTTCAGTTTTTTTTGTGTACAGTGCAGCTCGTCAAAAACAATACAGCTCTATTCGTTCTCATCACCAAAAACAGCGTTCCAACATAGGCGCAGCATTCAGCACCGAGGAGTGAACAGCTTCATATCTCTTACTCTCAGTATAATTCAGGTCGAAACTGTTTCCCGTTACTCAACACATAGGTATTATTTATTATACTTAAAGTATTTGTTAATGTAAAATAATGATTTTATACTGTCTTTACTACAACACAAATAAGAGGGTCATATGGTGAAAGCTCAGTTAGTATCGTAATTATCATTGTATGTGGTTGTAGTAATTTATGTACTGTACCTTTTGCTTAATTAATGGGGTTTATGGGTAATATTTCAGTGCCTGCACATGTGTGGGACGGTACTCATGGGTCCTGTGATGCATCAAATATGCCAATATATATATATTTTTTAATTTATTTTTTATTTTAATTTTTTAGAAAAGTAATTACATGTAGCCCCTAAAACTCAAGGTATTTCTTGTTAAGCTATTCTTAAAAATAAATAAACATATAAATATATATAGTGCTAAGGCTTTGCAGTATAGAGTGACATCCTTTTTCCAGCACCACCTAGGCAATATGATTAACTGTATTTTATTCAATTTTTAACCGACTATACAAACATGACAGAGTAAAAAAAAAAAAAAAAAAGGGTCATATAGGCAAAGAAATATCACAGATGCGCCCTATCACATATTTTAAGGGTTGTTTTTGGTTGTTTATATGACCAATAAATAATAAAAAATATGCTAATTTTAAGAGTTCTGCATTGGCAAAATGTACATATTATAATAGTAATGATAACTTTTATGCTACCTGAAATATCTGAATACCCAAATGCACTTGACCTATGCTGTGCTGCCGCTTGGGTTTTAATTAACTACAGTGGCAAGAAAAAGTAATTGTAATTTCCTGGTTTTCTGCATAAATTGGTCATGATCTGAAAGTCACAAATTAAAGAAGAAAAAAAAAATCTAAGCTGATAAAATACAAACTGTCCTGTCTTTATTCAACACGCCCACCAAACATACAAGGTGATGTTGGAAAAAGTAAGTGAAACACTAGGCTTTAGGAGTTAGGTGTTAGTAAAAACCTGAAGTTCAATCAATGAAATAAGAATGGATGTTTGGTTTAGAGCTAACTCCACTTATAAAACACTCAAACATTGTCAGTGTGCTATTCACATTCAGCATCAGTCTCAGAAGACCTCAAATCAAGTGTTGTTTATTTACATGTAGCTGGAAATGATTTCAGAGTTATCTCAAAAAGTTTAGATGTCCGCCAGTCCACAAATTGTGCACAAATGAAAATGATTTAGTACTGTGACTGCTCTCCAATAACTTGACCACCCAGCAAAATCACTCCAAAGGCACAACATGGAATGCCGAATAAAGTCAAAAGTATCGAAGAATAACAGCTACAGTTTTGAAGCATTCATTAAGTTGAATAACATCTCATGAGTCAAACCTACATAAAACATTGAACAGTCATGGTATCCATGGCAGGACACCATGGAGGAAGCCATTGCTTTCCAAAAAACATCTGAAGTTGCTAAAGATGACATTGACACTCAACAACATACTTGGAAAATCTCATGTGACCAGATGAATTAAAAATAGAATTGTTGGGGAAGAACCACGTCTCAACTTTGTAGAGGGAGCATCATGATTTGGGGCTGCTTTACTGTTTCTGGACCTGGATTGCTTGCCATTGTGGAGGGGGAAATTAATTCCCAAGTTTTTAATGCATTCTACAGGATAGTGTCTGGGCTGCTGTCTGCACTCCAGACCTCAGAAGAAGCTGAGGGATGCAGCATGACAATAACCCTAAACAAGTACATCTACTTCATAATGGCTTCAGAAACACAAAGTCTGCCTTCTGGAGCAGCCAAGTCAGAGCTCAGACCTCAACCCAACAGAGATATTGTGGAATGACCTCAAGAGCTCTGTTCACACCAGACCCCCTAGCTGAGGCAGTGCTGTGAAGAAGAATGGTCCAAAATTCCTCCTCAATGTTATGCAGGTCTAATCCACAGTTACAGGAATCACTTGCTTGAGGTTATTTCGCCTAAATGTGTTTCAACCAAATATTAAAACACTGTTTCACTTAAAAGTGTTTATCAGATTTCTCACTTGTGTTTTTATCAGGTTAGAAATATTGCATTTGTTTATATTTGTGGGAAACCAGGAAATTGCTAATGGTGCACAGTGAATCTATATTGTCTCTAAGGTGTAGTCGTGCTGTCCTGGTATCCTCCGGGTTTGGCTGATGATCATGGAGAGCCTTCTGAAGATATGGTACCATCAATCCTGGATGCTGCACTCAGGCACAATTTAAAGGTAAGGATATCATTTTAAATTGGCAAGTATGTTCTTGCTAATTCAAGACCTGTTCACTCTTTATTAGAAAATACTTTGTATTGCAAGGAGTTGATAAAATGCTGTGTGGTGTCTGTATTTTCATTAGTGGTTTAATGAGTAGTATAGGTGTTTAAGAACTGCTGCGGTTAACTTTTATAGCAACAGCTCTTAGCAAGAGGATATTCTCTATTCCTCTTGCTATATAAAGCCCCTCATCAAATTTTAACTCTGTGTGGACTACAGTATGGATTGAATTACACTCCTTCGTAATCTAACCCATGTAACTTCAGAATGCTCCTGCAAATGAAGTGTGGCTGAAGAAGATGCTCCTAGATACAGCAGATGGTAGATGGTGTTGGTAAAGTAAAATGTTCAGTCAATCATCAACTATCATATTCACAAGTTCAGCATAAAAACGCAGGGATCTGATCATAACTGTCCCATGTTTTCTGTCTAAGCCCAGCTGAAGAGATTAATCAAGTGCATTTTGGCTACAAGCTGTATTTGAAATAGCAAATGTGCATTAACATAAACATCAGTACAGCAGTGCTAGTGCTATGTAATGAGGAGTTGGATAGCCTAAGAATAACAAGTAAGAGTAAGTGATGAGAGCGGAGTGTCAGGGCACCACTCTCGAACTGAGTCCTATCAATAATGCACAATATGTTTCCTTGGTTCCAACACATTTCAGCACTTGCTGCCAACTTCTTGAGTTGTATTGTAGATACACTTTACTGTAAGATCGATTGATCTTTTTTGGGGGAAAATATATTTGTTTAACAAATGGCTGTGGAAGTGAGCATGCAAGTAGTCCATGTTAAAATGTTTTTTTAGAAACGCATTACAGTCCAAAAGAAAGCAAATAATTTGAGTTTAAAATATTTAACAATGAAGTTAAAATTCAATCAATACTATTAGTGTTTTTGTAGTATACTCTTACTTTTATATAGAGTATAATGAGCTCTTTGATGCCTTTACATTGTGCAATTTTAAAATATTATAGTTAATTGAACCATTTTCTTCAAATATAATAATTGGGGGCTTGTCTCATGAAGTAAAATACATTTTTAGCTAGATTCTTACATATATAACTTGTACCTAGAGTGAGCAATTTGGATTTATAGTATAGCTTTCAGTGACAATGTCTGCTTTTAAATATCACAAATATTATGAAATATGAATATGAAATCTCATATTTGCGATCACCATTTTTATTAGTGTCATTTTATTGTTTTATTTGTGTTATTTAACAGAGGAGGCTCTCAGCATAGATCAGAAACATAGTACACCTGTACAAGGAAAATTCCATTTTGATTAGAAAAGTCATGCCAATAATACTTTCATTGCTTTTTTCACTTTTTTTTCTTTACTTACTTTCCACAGTGCTTTATTTTGTCGGGAGTACTTACTGTCTAGACCTTGCAACATTTCTTGAGCAGTCATAAAATTAACTGAGAATATTCCAACAGCACAAAGACATTACGACAGAGTAATGCTGATATGCATGAGGCAGGATTTTTTTCAAAACTATTATGGACATTATCAATTTCCGTATCCATTGATTGTAAAGCTCATTTCCATACAGCATAAAGAGCACAAAACAGTGGCAAATGCTTAATGATCTGGTGCATAAACACTTTTTTCTGGTGTAAAGAATACCTTAAGATGCAGTTCCAAATTTTAAGAGGGTAAGGCCACCTCAGGCACAACTGAAAGGAAAGATGGATCTTTTTTGTTAATCTCAAACAAGGTGTACAATTCTGAACATTTTAGATACAAGGGCTTTTGACTTTACACAGTTTGGTTACCTTGGTGATTTTTGAATGCCTTTTCGAATGTTACTGCACTTACCAAGGACAACAAGCCTGCTGCACATCTAAGCATATTACATTTGGTCTATGTTTGCTTTTGTGTTGAAAGGAGGAATTAATCAGATGACTAAGGTCATCTTGCAAAACATTACAAAAGGAACTTGCTTGCCAGGGTTCACTGTGTACCTTTCCAGGTGGCGTTTCATATCCAGGCCTATAAAGGAAGGACGGATCGTAGCTTACATAACAACATCAAATACATCATCGACAGGTTGGTTTAAAATTTAAATCCTTATATAGTAAATATAAAGTACATTATGTTAAATATTTACCTAGTTTGCATTATACTCCTCAACCATGAATGAAGTGCTATGACTTAGTGAGGATGTTGTTCAATATAATGCATGAAATAGCACACATTGCTTATATTGGTCACTGGAGTAAATTAAAGCTGCACTGTATTTATTTAGGTATGGAGATCATGGGGCTTTCTACCGCTTCAGCAGCAGCAGTGGAAAAGTGCTACCTCTTTTTTATATCTATGACTCTTACCTGACTCCTACTGAGGCTTGGGCAGAGTTGCTAACCTCAACAGGCTCTCACAATCTACGTGGAACCTCATATGATGGTGTCTTCATTGCACTGATTGTGGATGAGAAACACAAGCATGACATCCTTGCTGGAGGATTTGATGGAATGTATACGTATTTTGCTTCTAATGGATTTTCCTATGGCTCCTCACATCAAAACTGGAAGGGCCTCAAGGCCTTTTGTAATAGAAACAATCTGCTTTTTGTACCGGGTGTGGGTCCTGGCTATATCGACACCAGTATACGGCCCTGGAACAACCACAACACTCGGAACAGAGTAAATGGCAGATATTATGAAACTGGTCTGCAAGCAGCATTGAACGTGCAGCCTGAGGTTGTTTCGATCACTTCCTTCAATGAATGGCATGAGGGCACACAGATTGAGAGAGCAATGCCCAAAAAGACATTGAGGCGTGTATACCTGGACTACCAGCCACATGGGCCAGATCTCTATTTAGAACTTACCAGGTCATGGGTTGAGCAGTATCGTAAAGAGAAAGAGCGATGGCTTGTTTGATCAAGTGGACATATTGGAAGATGCTGTATATATGCATGATAAATGGGAAAATTTATCAGAAAATACCAGTCATATAAGCTTAATTTGCACTTCCTCTGCTAACCTTCAGTGAACATATTAAAATGTCAAAAGAACATAGAAATCCCTACAATCAAAAGAGTGTCATTACATGTTTAATAACTATAATGTCTCTATGTAGAAGTTCTGTGATCTTTAAAATATTTTCCCCTCCCTTCAATGTTTCATACCTTATCACATACGGAAAATGGTTGGGAATTGAAATCGAGCCTTCTGCATGGCAGGCAAGAAACCTACCACTGAGCCACCAGTGCCCAACTCATACATAAATTGAATGAATAACTGAATTACTTAATAGCTTAATCTGCATAAAAAAACAAGTCATAGTTCACAATATAAGGACAGTTTGCTGTGAGTAGGCTACAAAAGCTTGCAGTGGATTTAAAGGATGCGAAGATATAACATTCTAGAAGTCTTTTAAATCTGTACCATCTAATTTGTATACTGATGCACATCTCTGGAGCTTTACAATTATCCATGTGAGGTGAAGGTCATAAGGTGACTACTGTGTGCATTGAACAAGGAACAAATGCCCCACTCTTCAGGAGCCTTTGCAGTCTGGCAGTCCTCTTAGTAACAAGCACCGTTAGGTTCGTAACTGTCTGTTCCCACATGGCACATTTCAGATGATGACAATGACAAAAACTACTTTTATGAAAACATTCACATAGGTGAAAGGCAAAATAAAAAGAAGAAAAAATTACACAGTACATTTGAATAAAAGATGATTTAATTTTAGTTTCGTTTCTGGGTGAAATGGCACTGAAGATACATTTCAGTATTATGCACAATATTACCGAATCATTGTTGGTCCTCAATGCAACTTAGTTCAATGTTGGCTACATAAAGATATAAGATCCATTAAGTAACAGATATAAATAACAATAAATAAAAGTTCACATAACCTGGTTTAAACCAAAAGGAAAAGATCTTAAAACATTTCCTGATTTTAAAGTAAGCGCTCACTTTTAAGCCTTTACCCGATTGTTTAATGACGCACAGTATATTTGATATCTGATAGAACAATCCCAATATGGGACTAATCTATAATCCTAATTTGTTGTTAGAAAAAAAGTCTTACTTATCAAGATCTTGTACATCATTACTGCTGAACATTGAAGTAAAGTCTGCATTGTGATGTGAAAGTTGTTTATTAAAAAAAAAAAGTGATTAAAAAAAGAGCCTTTTACGATAACCCTAAAGTCATACAATAAATGCTTGGGACAAATATACACATGAGACTACCCAAATTTCCAGACACATCTGTAGCTACTTTGTAGTGGCTTCTCGGTCCAAGTTAAAATTCAGATGGCTGTCAACTGGTTCCTGGTTTGTGCACCTTAGCAGGATAGCAGTAGAGTGCTAAACGTTCATTAACTGGAAGAATCCTCCAATAAATTATATTTCTTCGCAAGTATAGCAACTGTGGCTGAACATGCACTGTAAGAGAAGAAGAGATTTACAGAGAGAATTTGTTCACTGCCAAAATCATCTGAATTTAAGTGATTTTTATCCTAAGATAGCACAAAATATTAAAGCAAAGGTTACACATGATTAGGTCAATTACTGTCTCACTGGGCAAGTAAAAGTT
Source organism: Clarias buthupogon (assembly GCA_030014345.1). Classification (NCBI taxonomy): domain Eukaryota; kingdom Metazoa; phylum Chordata; class Actinopteri; order Siluriformes; family Clariidae; genus Clarias; species Clarias buthupogon. Next base: position 19,695,291 of record JAQMYK010000033.1, read on the forward strand.
TTAATGTGTTGCGCAGTTACATGTTGTAATTTCGTGGAAATCTAATTGACTAGGCTAAAATATTGTAGCTGTCGTAAATTGACATGCTTAAAAAGTCATGAAAATCAGCACGCAGGTTAGAATCTGCTGCCATTAGGATGCCTGAGCGGTTTTGGGTCATTTGCAAAACACACCCACTGGAATTTGATATCCTCCTCCTAGGGGATTTTTAAAACCGGCCTATTGATGTCATTGAGAATGCAAAATTGTTTTTGATATCTCAAATGGGTCAGCCGTGACAATGCGTTGAACATCGATGTGACATCCATTTGAGTGACATCATAGTATAATGCTTTTTTTCCAGCAGCTTTTTGGAGGTCCTAATATAAAATTTCTCCCTATTCTACAATTATGTCATAATGGTATTGGCATGTTCCCATTAAATGCATGTTAACACATCACACAGGTTGGGTGGTGCACCCAGAAGGTGATGGCGCGGGTGCTTGGGCCCACTCATCATTGCTTGCAACTATATTTTACTTTGCCAGTGTTTCCACAGTGTTTCCACAATGTGTTTGTTTTTTAATCTGTCTAGTAAATATAATTTTACAGTCAAAACAGATTGCACCTCAGCTGAAGAGTGTAGAGCAGCAGGTTGATTTCTAAATGAGCAGCAACAAAGTTCTTGGCATCATCATTAACTGCATTAGGTTTAAATACAAACATTTATAAACATCAATATGTCGTAAGGGTTATATTTTTCTTTGGGTGTTGAATCTACAACAAGCAACTAAACTAAAAAAATGGAATATGAAATCTGCTTGTCTCAGACACCTATGCTGATTTGTCACAGTAATAAAAGTACAGTACTTGGTGAATTATGGCACAATTCTTACCAGCCAGGTCTAATAATGCGATATCTGCCAGGTACTGAGAGGTCCACAACTGTTGAGCCCAGTCGACTATGATCACCTATTGGGCCACCATCCACTACAAGGGCTAGGCTTGGCCACAGCTCCTCAAACTCCTACAAAGCAAAATCATTAATAGGCACAACCATGTGAGATCCTCTTGGAGAGCAAAAACAAACATCCAAGACAGCTGTACTTACATGAACTGCAAGAGTGCTTGACTGTGCGCTGATATTAGCACTTGTTAGAGCAAGCGGCTCATCACACATCTGACACAAGCGGCTTATGAAGGGGTGGTCTGGGATGCGGACACCGACAAGCTACAGGTCAGTCACAAACACATGAAGAAGAAGAAAACCTTTTTTTTTTTCCCCTTTCACACTTCATACAATTATAACAGGTCTAACACTTTTAGGTTAGTTAGACTCACCCTAGTAAATGGATTGAGATCTGTATTCAGTTCTTCAGACCTTTCAAGTACCAGAGTGACTGGCCCAGGAAGAAGATCTTTCAGAAGCTCTTCTTTTACGGTTACTTTGCAATACCTTAGAACAAAATATACGTAGAATATTGTAACTTAAACATGATAACTGATATAACAATAAGTCACATAAACTTACTTGTAGATGTCTTGTATTTCTCCAACACAAATAGCTAAAGGCTTATCGCCATTTCTTCCCTTGATATCATACACCCTCTTGATGGCTTCTGAATTCTGAGCCAAGCAAGCCAGGCCATAGATTGTGTCAGTGGGAACAGCGATGACCTGGCCTTCTTTTAGAGCCTTTAGTGTAGATTGGAGAATTTGTGCTCCATCTGTGTTTGAAGAAATAAAAAAAATAAATGAATATAAAAGCTTGTACAATGTGCATGCACTTGCACTATACTGTATATCAAAGAGGCAGCGTGTTGGTGTTTCTGCACAAATATGAACATTTTATTAAGATAATGGTGTGCGGAAGTCCTTTCCAAATCATTTTATTCAGTATTCTAATATAATTCAAATATCTTTCATAAAAATGTGACTTGTCTTTTAAGGGAAACAACTACTTGAAGGACTAGATCTACAAAATAGATTTTTTTTGTTTAAATTCTGACTGTACTTTCTTTTGAAAACAAAGTTGATGGTGGACCCAGTCTTGCATCGTCTCTGCCTAAAGTGAGCAGTGCATCAGTGCTATATTCTATTACCACTTCATCTATACCCTCTGCTCAAGCAAATATGGTTTCAAAGTTTTAATGTTTTCATTCAAATATTGCTGTCCACATTTTTCTCAGCATCTTGTAGATGTACACTATATAGTCAAAAGAATGTGGACCTGACCATGATACCCATGTATGCTTGCTGAACATCCTATTCCAAAGGCATGGTATTAATATGTGGCAGCATTAAGGCTTTTAGATACTTCCATATGGAGGACTAAACATGACATAATTATAAATAAATGTGTGAATAAATAAGTAAATATAGAAATAAATAAATAAATACAATATACCCTGGAAAATTGCTAAATGTATTCCTTCTTTTGTTTATTAACATATTTCAAGATTTATTTATTTCTGAATTTCCACATTTCTTCATTTATTTATTTTTGTGTTG
>JAQMYK010000033.1:19697880-19710665 GCA_030014345.1 Clarias buthupogon
ATGTGACAACACAAAAATAAATAAATTAAGAAATGTGGAAATTCAGAAATAAATAAATCTTGAAATATGTTAATAAACAATACATTCAGCAAGGATTACATTTAGCAATTTTCCAGCATATATTGTATGTATTTATTTATTTCTATATTTCCTTATTTATTCACACATTTATTTATAATTCTGTCATGTTTAGTCTTCCATACTTATCAAATCACCTCATCATGTTGCTTACTTTGTGCACAGAGACACGGGCTTACTGGAACAGGTTTGGGCTTCATTGGCTCCAGTGAAAAGGAGCTGTAATGCTACAGCATGGCTTCTTAAAATCCGGACTCGGAAAGGCAAGACTTTGGCGTCTTCTGTCAGTGTACATTACGTTCACTGTGCAGTGAGAATGTCACAATCCAAATATGCAAAGACAAGGTCAATGTCTCCGTCTAGTGACCACACCATGGTTATGCAGCTAACTGAAGTCAGGCAGAGTCTCATTTCTCAGACTAGGCTGCTATGTGACCTTCTTTAGGGCCTGTTCAATTGTGTTATTTTAAACACAGTGAGCGACATGTTTTCCATTTGTGTACACTCCAGTGAGTTGAAAAATCCCAACATTTCACATACAATCAGCTTTCACAATGTCCTCCTTGATCAGCTGGTGAAATTTTCTATGTATTCTTTGTGCTTAAAGGACGATGGAAGGCACCACAGCAGATGCCACGGGAGCACATGCTCATGAATGCTTTGGAAAAAAGGAGAACACGGTGTGGCTGGCTTTTTCCACATGGTTTTAGACGTGACGTGAACAGCCCCTTAGGGCACCATGTAACTTTGTAGTAAAAGTTGTTTCGATATTACAGTGTCTTGTCATGTTGTCCTGTAGAGGTCAGTTTGCTTGATCGGTTTATTCAGGCATGAAAAATAAATAAATAAATAAAAACATACTGCTTATTTAGTTTATTTAGGCATGAAAACCAGTCAGTGAAGATGTTTCTCTTGTAAATTTTTTCTAAAACACCTTGAAATATTTTTTATGTTAAAAGTTGGAGCTGTTTAGGTTCAAAAGCAACAATTCACAGACAAACAGTGCCATTTCTTTTGCACCAACTTGGAACAGATTAGGTGTACCCTGCCTGGTGTATCTCCTGGAATAGGCTCCAGGTCCCCGCAGTATTAGACGATGAATGAATGAATGAATGAATGAATGGAAGGTAGGAAGGTATTTTGAATCGTCAAATTGCTTTGGTTTAAGCATCTGATTGCAGTATCTATGATGCTTGTTAGGTATAAGCAAGTGTAATTAAAAATTATCACCACTCGTTCTCGACCTATGACCTTGAATAGAAATCAGATCCAGACCTTTGAATATTAAGTTCGCTAATTTAGGATTGGGAAGAGGCACATGTAAGAGTGACGGTCAGGAATCCACATGTTTAGGCTTAGCTGAATGCATCTGTGCTGTAACTCGGGGCAACAGCGTCGTGAAGCCGCATTGCATACTGGGAACTTGGAGTACAGCGGCTGCTGTTCGTCGTTGAAAATTACGAGTAAGGAAAGAAGCTCTTGGCTTTTTAAACGCTGGCAATATTTAAGTAAAGAACTTTACGGGAGCACTAACCATGAAATATGGCCGATATCGCATTATTGTGCAGCCTATTTCTTATATTAAACTCTAGAATAACTGCGCAAGCAACTAAGTTACAGACGACAACAACAAATTAATCAATCTTTATTTACATAACACTATCCACTGCCAAGTAGTTCCTATGTGCTGAACAAAGTATAACATGCTAAATGTGGACTAAATTTGTAAAATTAACTAATAAAATACTCAAAATAAACGTCAGAATCACTTAAACACTTCAGGGCTGTACTCAACTGCACATCTAAACAAACACTTATTTGACAAACTGAATTTTAAACCAAGACATCAACAATCTAAACGGGGTTAAAAGTAATTTATAAACCCTCTATGAAACAAGCTTATTCATTTCGGAGTTATTTCGTTATGAGACTCCGTTCACACTAGCGTTGCTCGGAGTTACATTGCATCATGCCGCGAGCTAAACTCACCTGCTGTGTCTCTGTTCTGCGCCAGCGGTAACAACCGCAACACCGAGGTCTTCAGCTCCTTACACATGGCCCTGGCTCTCACTGGTTTATAAGGAAAGAGCTCAGACGAAGAAATTAAGATACGAGCAAGTGATCGCACATTCATAGGCTCACACTAACTCGGCGAATTACAGCATGCTCCCCATGTACATCGCAACCAGGAAGCGTCAATTAGACCTGCCTGAAAATTTCACAATAAAAGTCTTTGCTTTATTTAACGTAAAAAAGCTTAAAGTTTTAACTACCACCGCATTAATGGATACATATAATTTACATTTCAAATGTACAAATAATTTTTAAGATACCAAATGTGTCGAGCCATCATAATTCGTCGTGGAATCCTATTAAACAATCGTTTAGAAATAATCAAAATAGTCGTACTATTGCTAGCAATACTTTAAATAAATTTTGATGTTTTATTTATTCTTTCAAAAATAAACCTCGGGCACTTGATAAAATAATTTAAAACTAACTAAATTACAAGACCAAAATACAATTTACTGATACTTTCTTTAAAATTTGGCATACATGTAAAACATTACAATCTTCCTGCCATCTGGTGGCTACGTATGGTATTACTACTCAGCTTCATTGACGTCACACGCACGCTGCGTTTAAGTACGCCCACCGTCACGCATTTCTCTCTCTCTCAACACATTATTTTGTCTACGGTTACTGTTTACTTACATATTCAGTGTTAAGGTTGCTATATTGTATATCTTCTATATTTTTAGTTTGATTACTGTGGTTGGTATATTGTACGATTCATTTTAATGTTAGACCTGAATTTTGTATGCTATAATTTTATTCTTACAATATTGGAATTCTGGTTATATATATATATATATAAACTTCCGTGACGCGTTAGCACCGTGGGAAATGTCAGTAGACCGTAAAACAAGTGTATATGACCTACCGTGTTATGTAATTAATCATGAAGTACTATAAACTAATACTAGTAACTAGTAACCATTGAATTAAAACATCCGTCTGTGGATTTCAGTCTTCGTTTCAGTTTACAGAATTATGTTAAAACAAGTATTTTTGTTTGTCTTTAGGCATTTAGCACATTAATTACATCAGACTTAATGTTATCGGACAGTTGTTCAGGACAATGAAATTACATTAACCTCTCAAAATGCTCAGAATCTCTTCTCATTCTCCTGTTGAGCATGTTCAGGTTTTTCATGAATGAACTGCAAGTTAATCAGTGACCTTGCCATGTGTAGCCGATTAGCTCTTCTACTTAAGAGTAACCAGATGACTCTAACTCAGGGGTGCGTATCATGCAGAGGTGCTGATGGCGGCGGCTGACGGTGAGGGGTATGACGTATTGCTTTAAAAATAACAAAAAGGTATTTAAAAAATGTATTTGCATCGATTCTTAAATTATTTTAGATGAATCCAAAGTCGGAGAGTTGGCAGACTCTTCTGAAGTGCAGGTGAGCTTCTATAACAAAGGTTCAGACTTATCTCTTGGACATGTGCTAAAAACCCAACTAAATTTTTCAGGTCCAAGATGATGCTAAAGCTCTAGATGTGGTGATAACATCCTTAGAAGAGGAGATTGCTCTGTGTAATGTGGTCTTTCAAGATCTTTTAGCTGTTCAGAGAATTGTTAAGGTACAGTAAATTATGCCCTGATTCATTATGATGGTTGGTTGTTTGCCTGACCCAACTGAAAATGTGAATTTATTTCTATTTGCAGGAAAAGGGTCTTTGCGATGCATTGTTTCAGGAACAAAAGAATCAATCTGATTTTACACCATGATTAGTGTGTTTTGAATATATACACTGAGATTTACATGAACTACCAATAAAATGATGTTAACTAATGTACAAATAACAGAGAAGCATGTGAAGATTTCAATATTATATTGCTTAATTTAGTTCAAAAAGTTAGTACTTTGCCATAATACTTTACAAAACAAGCATATGAGAGCATTTTTACATTATACATTCCTTAAAAATACATCCTTTTATAGTTTGTCCTCACACTTTGGGTATCAAAAACAGTCTGTTGGAAGCATTTTTTTGTTGTTTCCCCATTTTGTGACCCTTGCACTTTTGCTCAATGTTTCATTTATAACCCACTGCATGCTACAATGTTCTGCTTTTAACCTGGAAAAGAACAAACTTCACAATATTAGCAAATTGATTATTAGAGGGAAAAGTTGTATGTAAAAATAAAAAACAGCAGTCTGAATTAATGTGAGAAAGAAAAGATCTCAGCAGTTAACTGTAATCAACCCCATTCTTATCTGAATCAACTGTCACACAGTAATTCAGCATAAATGGAGTAGCTTGAGCAAGACTTGGGATTTGTTGATGCCCTGGATTCCAGTGTTGTAGAGGGGGAGAAAAGGTGATCAAACCATACCAAAATTATAAAGTAAAAAATTAAACTAGTCAATTACAATTCTTACAACAGAATTGTATTACTTAAAAATATAAATTGAGCTTTCCCCTTTAAATAGCATGCATTAAAGTGGGGCACCTCACACTTTTAATGGAAAACAACTCTTAAAAGAGTACAATGCCCATACACAAGTCAATCATTTAAATAAAAGCTTAAAACTAAATACAACTGTTGATTTACCGTAGGCCTCTTGAGACTATATATTATAGCTCCCACTAGCAAGGCGTGTGTAGTATATTTACATATTAACTGCAATTTGACAGTTGATTTGCGCTAGTGGGAACTTGCATAACATTGAATAAAGACTAAAGCAAGGTGTTGCAATGTGTTATTTCACTAGGCATTTACAAAGGGAGCTGAGGCTCAGCTGAGGGATCTGGGTTCATAAAATACACAAACACTTATTTTGCATAGATAAGTCTACATTTGGCCAAAATTAGCATTCAGTAAGGAAAAAGGATAAGTGCAACAGAAACTGTTTTACAATTTCTGTGCCATTGGACCCCGTTTGATTACGAACAGTGCGCAAAATTAGCCTTTAAATGACACTGATCAATCAAATGTACAAATGGATATTCTCACTTTGCAAACAAAATATGAAGACCAAATACTAATGTTAAAGAATAAACCGGCACAATAACATGCAACAATTTTAATTTGCATCAATAGTTGCAGGCTCTTCCTAAATGTATGAACGGTCACTCTTGATTAAATCTTACCTGGTTGAAAAAAATGTCCTTTTGTATCAAATTTAAGTTGACATCTAGCCAATGTCTCATCTTTAATGTTGTGTAACACATATTTTGTCACAATTTGTAGGGATTGTAAAGCTTTGTGGCAAGTAGATTTTTTTTTCTTTTCTTTTCTTTTTTTTTTTTTAAAGATAGTAGCCCAAACGCTACCCTGTATCAAAACTGTAAGGCAGTTTCCTGATCATGGGTAACAGGAATACAGTAGCTATTCCATGCCACAGTGCACAATGTTTGTGTATTTCCTGTATTAACCCAGGTACTAACCCCTACCCCCAGGAAAAAAAAAATACATTCCAAAATCTACTGCATTGTGAAGTGATGGGAAGGTAGCAAAGGAAATGGGCAGTGCAGTGTCATGTCCATGTCAAACCCAAAGTGTGATTACCCCACCATAGTTCTATACAAAAATACAAATACAATCTAAGGGCTTAAACTTTTGTAATTTCAAATACACAACATTTACATTATAATAAACTCATTAAAACCTCTACAGCAGTGGTGTATAAACTGGCTTACTGGTGGAGGGAAGTTTACTAGATGTTCTCTTGATTAAACCTTGGCTTCGTAATGCACAAGCATGTATTACACAACAGCTCAAGTTCTTACAGTTCTGTTGCAATTGTATGTACTTTCAGGGACTGACTGTATACCTCTGCTTTGATTTTCTTTATCCCTGAGCAGGCCACAACAGTGAGACTTAAATGGGTCTAAATAAAGGAAGAAAGGTCAGAGGCTGATTTCAGCTCAGTAACAACAAAGCGGCAATAGGCTAGGCAACTGCAGCTGCATTACCCTACCTAACCTGCAACCCAAAGGCAAGAAGAAGGGGGAAAAAAAAAAAATCTCTTTACCACAAGTGGCTGACTCCACCAAAAATAAAAAGTTAAAGGAAATAACTTGGTCCACCAAGTTAAAAAGTAGACTATTTTATCGAAAATATGTACTGCATTGATACTTGATAAAAATTATTTAAATAAATTAACATCTAAAAATTAAATAAATGTTACAGGCAGCCAACCACATATAACTATCATTTACACTTAAAAGCAAGTCATTTCTGTTAACAGAAACCGCTTCAAGATAATCACATTTCATGGGCTACTGTAGTCTTTCTTAATAAATTACACATAAAGCATTTGTCATATTATGGCATATTCTGGATTAAAAAAACCCTCTGAAAAGGCTTTATCACCAATTAAGAGGCCACATATGCCAATTACACTTACATGCAGTACATTCTGGTAAATCACGTGAATATTTCATTTTGTTAATTTCAGTGTTCCTGGTCAACAAGTAGAATTTGTATTGGTAAATTGTTCTCAGTGCATTAAGTTCTTGACGATCTATGACTGGCCTGTACCTTAGAAAATGTCCTATTCATCTTGAAACTAGACTAAATAACTCAATTCATACTAATAAAATGTTGCCATCTGAATAATTAGAATTAATAATATTGCTTGTATTTTGTATAATCTGAGTTATTAGATAGGACTTATTTGATTCCTTGCGTTTTTAAACCTATCCACATATCCAAACAGTTTTTTTTGTCCCTATACTCACTTTTTCTGATATGCTGCGGAGACTGTTACAGAAGTTTGAACAGACCATAGCACATCATGAGAAAGTCTGGAAGGACTATTATACAGTGCACATGGTTTAAAGAAAAAAAAGAAAGAACCTTCAAACAAATGGCTACTTACAAACCTCTATTTTCAGGGGGAACACTTCTATAATCTGAAAGTGCACAAACAGCACAGATCTGAATTAATCAGAGTGCACTGTGTGTAAAATACTAGATAAGGTTTAACATGTATTAAGCAGCCCATTTCTGGAAGATCATGTTTTATAGAAGAGGAAAGACCAAATCTGATCATAGGTCATAGACTGGGAAGTCTGACACGCGTGACCTTTGGCGTACACAAGATACTGTTATGAATCAGACTGAACCTGCAAAACATTAGAAATAATGTTGCCTAATAAAAGAAATGAATGTAAAGGGATGAATGAGGGGATCTGACCCTCAACTTCCACTAGGTGGTGGTGTTGCTGTTGCCCTCACTCAATGAGAACTCATCAGCGACCATCAGCAGTGCCTCGATGTTGGCGGTGGTTTCAGGGCTGAGCAGGTCCACTACATCCACATTGGCCAGGCTGTCTGAGGGAGTGCTGGACGCCATTGCCTCACTGTGGAAAGTCTGAGTGGAGCCAGGGGAAAGGGGAGCGCTCAACTTGGAGGAACAGCACTCTGAAACAGCATGTGTGGCTGAAGGAGTGGTAGGTGGTGGAGAAATGTCTTTAGGTTCCTGCTGTGAGGGGGCAGTGTTCTGACTGGAGGTTCTTTCTTTACCCGAATCTCTGCAGGCACACTGACACTGACATGACTCCTCCTGCTTAATGATGATGACTGGGAGACTAAGGCCAATCTGCTGCACAGGGTTTCCTGAGGCAGAACAAACAACTGACTCATCACACATGCACAGAATGTCTACCGCTCTTTTGCATAAATGCATTTCCATCCACATAAGAACTATAACAGTTGCATTAAACTGCAATGCGCAAGTAAAACATCAACACTGGATGCACTTTAAATCATACCTGAATGTCCTCCTACAGGTATGGCTGTTGTGAAGAAGACCTTTTCCACTTTTGGGCCCTAAGTAAGAATCAACATCATGATTAGAAATGCTGTAAATTTTTACATTTTATTCTGGAGTAGGACAAAATCAGACTGATTCTATTATTGCATATTTTCCACTATTATAGTGCATCTCAAAATATTAGAAATTGGATTTTTTATTTAAAATTTCATTCAAAAATTATAATTTTTTTTCCAAAAGGTCCAGTATCTCAAACTATTAGAATATTTCAAATATACATATTATAAATATGTTAATTTATTCACTCAATACTTGGTCAGAGCTCAGATTACTGCATCAATGTGGCAGGCATGGAGGAGATATTGTATTGTTGGGTCGGGTGTTTCTCATCTTTCTCTTGACAGTAGCGCATATATTCTCTATGGGGTTCAGGTCAGATCAGTTGGCTGACCAAAAAAAGGACAGTAATGTCATGGTCAGCATATCAGTTAGTGAAAGTTTTGGAACTGGTGTACTCCTTTGTAGACAGCTGTGTTATCACGACTCTCCACTCTTTCTCAGAATCTGATGATATTTCTGGTTCACGAGAGGCTCGATACTAGGAATGCGACAGTTGTAGCCCATTTCCTTAAGACATCTGTGCGTGGTGGCTCTTGATCCACTGACTCCAGCCTCACTCCACTCCATGTGAAGCTCTCGCAAGTTCTTGAATCGGCATTGTTTGACAATCTCCATAAGCCTGTGACCAACCCTGTTGATTGTGTATATTTTGGTCTTTTAAAGCACACTTTCACTTCCAATCAACCTTCCATGAATATGTTTACATACAGCACTCTATGTGGCTTAGCCTCCTTTTATAAAGCACAGTATTCAGAACGTATGAATAGCAATTTACTCAAAATGAAATATTCTAATATTTTGAGGTACTGAATTTTTTATGGAGTAATCATCAAAATAAATATAATATATATATTTTTGCTTCCAAGATACGCATGTCCCAAATTTTCTGTAGTAACTGCACATATTGTAACTATTGTAACACATAGTAACTATATAAAGGGCAGTGAAAAGGCATTTCAACTGGAATCCCAGTTAATTACAGACTTGACTTGTTTCTGACCTGCTGCTCAGGATTGTGCTGTGCATTGGCAGCACTGCTAAGGATCCACTGCAAATTCTGGTCAGACATGACAAGGCTAGGCTGCAGGAGGCCCTGCGTGGGTGCAATAGTGATGGTGGGTGTAGATGCCAGACTGGCACTGCCTGTTAAAGGCACTGTGTGCGGTACTACTGTAGCTGCTCCTGTGCTGATGGCTGATGCAGGATTTGAGATGCTGGCCACTGTTGAGACAGATACTGGTAGGGAGCTGGCAGGTGCTGTGGGCACCACTGGGGTATAGTGTTGGGTGGCAGCAGGCGCAGCTAGAGTGGGCACTTCTGGTGTTTGTAGTGAGGTATGAAGGAAAGAGGGAAAAGTGGCAGACTGTGGAGAGGTGCCTGTGGAGCTGTTGGTGGATGATGCCTGGCAGGAGGAGGAGCCAGGCTGTGTGGAGTTTTCTAGGACAGGAGTGGTAAGAGAGCTAGGAGAGGAGGAAGATGAAGGCATCTGAGTGAAGGGTAGGAGAGTGGGCGAATCCGTCACTGCTGCTGGGGGTGGCGTCTCCAAGCCGAAAGCCTCCACTAGGTTGTCTAGAAAGTAAGACAAATAATAAGCATGACTGTGGTGCCATGCTTGATAGGTAACACATACTGTCTGATTTTAAGAGATACTTGCCAGATGGATGTGGGTCATCTTGACTAACATTGTTTTCAGGGCTCTGTAACATCAACTCAAATATTTTCACAGGCGTGATACTACTCAGATCCAAGTTCTGAGACTGTAACAGGTACAAACAAACAAAAAAGAAAGACTGAGTCACAAACACCCTAAAAACAAAAATGGGCTCGTTTAAAAAAAAAAAAAAAAAAAAGCCTGGCAAGACAAACATCATTGCAATAAACAATTACATTGGGGACTGAACAACCCAGGAGAAATCCACATGGAAACTCATTGTCACACAAACAATGACTCAAGCTGAGGATTGAAGCTGAGAGGTGGCAACACATCCCACCGCTGTACATGGTATTGATATATTCAAATTTGTCTAGTCTTTCCTATTGTAAGTTAACAATTAACTTAATGTATGATTATTACATTTATTTCAACATGTGTATTACTAATTTCAAACTTGTCTCCTTTTGGTGGATCTTTTTTTCCCCAAAATTTTTGCATTGATGTTTTAAAAGAACATCTTAAACAGGCTAATGTATAACAATATATTATAAAACACAATATTGGATTAATAATAGTATAATAAAAATCTTTTGATAAATCTGTCCAAAATATATTCACTTGCTAAGATGTCATTCTTGACAGTGTAAAAATAACATGCAGTGTAAAACAAGACAATAACAGAATTGCTGATTTATCTAATTTTAAGTAAAACACTTGATAGATTAAATGACTAGGGGGAAAAAAAAACAGTAGCAGTAGTGTGTGTGTGTGTGTGTGTGTGTGTGTGTGTGTGTGTGTATAAAAATGCAGAAATAACAAGCACTCACATTGTTGATATTTTCTCGAAGCTCAGAGTCTGTGGAAATGAGGCTCAAATCACTGAGGCACAGAGAATGATTTGCATCCTGTTAAAAAAAATCATTAAGTTTGTTAACTAGTAAAAAAAAAAAAAAAATTATTCTTTGCCCTTGGTGTAATTTATAACAAACCAAAACGTTATTACTACCAGTTGGGATTTTTGTAATTAAATAAATGAATTATAAGTTGGATCTCAGTTGTATTACTGTAAAAAAAAAAAAAAAAATCCAGCCACTAAGAACCAGTTCTGCTTTTTTGCACATTTATTTTCTTAAGTCTTATCTAATGCATTCAAAAAGCACAGAATGTAATTTGAGTACAATAGCATCACAGTACCATGTGCACCCCCTAAGGATAATAAGGATACTGGAAATTTGCTGCCTTTGTAATAAAACCAAGCAACCCACCTCTGACAGAGGATGGCTGAGGCTAATTGGGTATGAAGGACCCTTGTCATGGCCTCGAATGTGACTCTTCAGACTGTACTGTGAACTAAACGTCTTCTCACAGCCATCACTAGGGCAGAAAAAAGGCTTCTCACCTAGTTGTGAATAAGGGACAGAGATTATAATAATGTATTTGGCCACACAAGATATAATTTTATGCATACCTAGTGTTAAATGGAGATAATTCAGAAAACGTAGCTTTAAATTAAAACTGTGACCGACTGATGACAAGTCTAGAGACCGTGTAAACATATTGTAGTGAGCTGTTGGATGACTGGAATCCTACTCCTCTTCTTTAGATATAAATGATAAAAAGCTGAATCTTACCCGTGTGTGTCCGCACATGTGTTTTCAGGTGGTGACTAGCAGCGAATGCTTTACCACAGCCATCATGGTCACACCTAAAGTAAATATGGGCACAGATGATTAGACTCACATTGCCATTTCTTGTTTAAATTATGCACATTTGCAACATTACCAGTGAACAATCTTTATTCCTACATTCTTTTTCAAAAGAGTCCAAAAAAAAAAAAAAGACTAAGGCAGACAGTACTCTGAAAGGATATTGCAGAGTAAATTATACAAAATTTCTTCCAAAAAAAAGTATAAAGAGGAAGGAGAAAATTAGACCCCGTTAAATCTGAAAATGTGACAAATTAACCCACCGAAACGGCTTCTCTCCTGTGTGAGTACGAATGTGCTTCCTCAGGTCACTGAGAGTGGTAAAGTACTTTGTGCATCCTTCTGATTCACAGTTAAATGTTTTTCCTGTGTGCAGCCGCTGATGTGCTTTCAGCCTAACATGAGACAGTAAGAAGATGCACAAGATGTTCACTAAATGAAACACGGAAATATTAGACAGTGGACTTCAACATATTTTAAAAGATAAATACTCAATCAAGACTAAAAGTAAAGGTTTTAGGACTAAATCTGATAGACAGGTGCCAGGACTAACATCAGGCTCCAAGTACTAGTCTATATTTATCTAAATTATTTTTCAGAGTGGCGCTGGCACAATCACTGGTCACTTGCTAGTGTGAGAGCAGGATAACTAAACCTATTTGGCCGCAGCTGTCTGCATCCTGCAATGTATTGCACAATAAGTCTTTCTGACAGTATGAGTCCACCAAAGTCATGTGACCTCCCCAGCCCAAGTGTCCTGCATGAGTGTTATTCCATGCAGCTATCTTAGCAAAAGGCTTATCCACAGAATGTGGCAAGGAAACATGACTGCTCAGAGAAACATAATTATGAAAGGTAATGGGATTTTGATTCAATGTGCCTCAATTTGATTATAAACGTCTGTTTTGTGTCTTAATTTTTGATTGATAAAACGCATCTCAATAATTTAGAATATTGTGAAAAAGTTTCTATAATTAAATTCAAAAAGTGAAACTCATTCTGGATTAATTACAACTGAAATATTTAAAGCCTTTTGCTTCCATTTTGTTGATTACGGCTTGCAGCTCATGAAAATTTAAATTCCAGTATCTCAAAATAGAATATATAATTTCGAGTTTGACTTTTCACACAGAATAAATACTGTGTATCTCTCGGTTTACTTCAGTACATGCTTATGGAACAGGTGTAGACCGCTGGAATAGGTGCTGTATTGATGCATATTCATGAAAGGTTGACTGGAGGTAAAAACTGTCATAGGAAAAGGTTCACAAGCAGCCTTAAGAAGACCGTCAAACAAGACCCATTCAAGAACTTGGGAGAGCTTCACAAGGAGTGGAATGAGGCCACCACTCAAGAGCCATCACACACACACACACACACACACACACACACACACACACACACACACACACACACACACACACACACACA
>JAQMYK010000033.1:19727912-19741568 GCA_030014345.1 Clarias buthupogon
ATTCCTACATGTTTAATTGTATATTTTTGTTCAACCCCTTGAATTAAACCTTAAAGTCTGCACTTCAATTCTGTTGTTGTTGTTTCATTTCAAATCCAGTGTGGTGGCATGCAGAGCCCAAATCATGACGATTGTGTCACTGTCCAAGTATTTTTGGGCCTAACTGTATATACATTATTTCATGTATATGCATATATTAATGCCCATGCACATACCCAATTTGTTGTGTATTCTGAGAAGGTTTTTGCTTGCCACAGTTCTAAAGAGTCACTATACCCTTTCGGCCATCTAAGACCAGTCTGGTCATTCTGCTTTGATCTCTCATTAACAAGGTGTTTTATCCTTTGGACCTTCTGCACCAGTCAGTCAGATGACATTTTCCTCCATTATAATGTTTAATGTGAATATATCTAAATCTCGTGACCACTAATGAATATGCAGGTGTGTTCCTAATAAAGTGGCCAATTAATGTAGGTTTGGAGTCAGCTATTAATAAATCAATATAAATAATTGCATATCCACACACACTCATTTCTTCATGTGTTACTTGTGGTAGTGCTGGATACAGATTAATATTCATTTTAAACTAGTTTGTTTAATCTTTCTTTCTTTTAGTGAAAAATAATTTGTGGAAAATAACCCCCAAGTTCCGCTTTTCCTGAAATGGCCACAAAATCAAAATGTCTAAGAATATGCAGAAAAGATAGAAGTGAAAGTGTCTGTCTAACCTACCTAAAATGTTGCCATCCAGCCGATTCTGTTCAGAGTTTTTCAACAACTCCCGGAGAAATGCCGTTAAATAGTTAAAAACATTTTTATGGCACTGAGGTAACACTGAAATAATCTAGAAACAAACAAAGTAGAGGGAAAAAGACCGTTGTAAGATACAGTTCTCAACACAATATACAAAATCTTTATTGTAGTTATTGTACCTTTTGATTGTACTTAAAAAAGTGTTTACATTAAATCTACTGTATGTACATATTTTTTAAAGTGAAACAAACCTGTTTGCACTGGCTGCTGTTGTAGCAGCACTCCAAGCATTGTTGGTACAGAGAGTAAGGAACTACTGGTTCAGGAAGGGCATCAAGGAACAGAAGCAGTGCTTCAGCCACAGAGTGGTTACTTCCAGCTAGTGATTTGGTCAAAGGTATTTGCAAAATAGAATAGACAGCTTTCAGGAAAAAATTACAGACTTTAATGAAAGAATAACATTACAAGTCAGAAGTGTTCAAAGGATACGGAGAGAGTCACCCGAGCCTGTATCTAAGCAATCCCTGATCTCCTCAAATTCAGTGCGTAGTCCAGGCTGCTGAAAGATGTCTTCCTTTAATAGAAACACCAATAGTAAAAAGTTAAAATATAACATCATGAAAAGATTTAAGAAAAAATGGCTTTGGATTGATTGCCTTAGTAGGTGGCATTTGAAGTTCAATAAAATATTAGTGCATCCAAAATGTTTCTTTTTTTTTGGCTCTGTGTTTCTGTACCTGTAGCTGACATGATTTTATTCTTTTCATTGTGGCATTGAAGTAACAGGATAGTTCGTTTGTTATTTAAAAACGAAGAAAGGTTGGTTTATTTAGAATTTGAAAATTTCATTATTCTCATTCTTTGTTGGAAATCCTTGTCAGACGTGCTAGCCCATGCACACAAGATTGGCATCCTGACCTGTTTGCTGGCATTACGGTACAGGTGGTCCACCATCATCCAGATTTCTTTTGGAATGTCTAAACTCTTTTCAGTGGCTGGGCTGTTTGTCTCGTTGGATGACAAGTTCTTCAATAGAAAACAAAATTAATAACCAAAAAAATGTTATGCACAACAAAATACAATTACTTTTGACATTCTCCTCATATTTATACTAGGGCAAGAGTGCTTTTACAAGCACCACCATCATTCACAATTTTAAACATTTACTTTTTTTTTTTTTTGTTTACACAAAACTGTGACAAAAATATAAAATAGAATTAGGAATCTGGTAAATTAGTTTAGTTTTAACATTTCAAACCATAAATTGAGTATAAAAAAATATAATGTCAGATGTAACTCACTAGTTTATGGATGGTCTCCAGAGGCATCTCCTGGATAGGCTCCCTCAGCTGGCAGAGCATGTTGATGGATGAACCGAAACAGCTTGGCAAGTAGGAGCCTGTGATTGAGATAAAATAATCTTTGCCCCTTTCCAGGTGCAGCACCAGAATGTCTTCAAGCTGCTGCTGGCCTGAGTTCAGCTCCGGAGCAGTAGAACGATTCACAAAAACCTCCAGTTCAATGTCCACACTGTCCCCTAAAGCCAGGAAAAAAGCTCCAAATCTTGTAGTTTGTACACCTCAACAACTTTAGTAGACCATGTCATTATAGAGAAAAACCTCAAAGTAATATTTAGCCACAATCAGATGCACTAAATGATCTATGAAGCCCATAAAGCCCTGCCTACTTATTTAGAAAATTTGCTGGAACAGGTGATGTGCAAGATGATGCTGATCACGCAGGATGCTGCGGACTCAAAGGGGGTGTGTGTTGTAAAACATTAAATGCAAATATTTGTCAGTTTTGTTTCTTAGTTTTTCGGTTTCTCTGCTGAGTTTTGCCCTTCTTGCAAAAACATAATGTTAAGGGCCGCTTCCTCATTGACCAGCTACTAAGGGTCGCTTCCTCATTGACCAGCTGCTGATATAGTCCTGTATCCCACTCAGTATCAGCTGGCCTTTGAGGAAGCAGCCCAGTAACACCTGCCGATACAGTACCAGAAAGGCAAACATTTTTCTGCATTTAAGGTTGCATATTTGATTTGCAATTATTTTTATTCATTTTTTAAAAAATGTTTAATTCTTTTATCTTAGTTTATTAATACATTTTGGAAACAAATCCAACCTTGTAATCTTCCCCTTTTAGACCAACTACATGTATATGAATATTAGTTATGCATACGAGTAATGGTATGTGACCACTTCATTATATTAATGTCAGTAGAACACTGACAGATCTTTGTGGTGCATGACAGTTGCAAGGGGGCAATATTTACTTCTTTTTTGAGGTAGCAAATGTAAAGCTTAACTTCACATTTAGGCATTTGTCAGACGCCCTTATCCAGAGCGACTTATTTTTCTCTCATTATATATCTGACTAGTTGAGGGTTAAGGGCCTCACTTAAGGGCCCAACAGGGGCAACTTGGTGGTTGTGGGATTTGAACCTGGGACCTTCCGAACCACAGGTCAATTCCTTAACCACTGAGCTACCCCTAACCCTAACCCCCTACAGAGCTAAACTAAGAGCTTATAGCTCAACGACTTTACAGAATCTTCACAGAAATGTTCACCAGTGTCAAGCAGTGACAGCTGTGGTATCATGTGACAAGAGAAATTGCATCCATGTTATATTTCAAATCATCATTTCATATTTCCATTTCTTTGCCCTTATAAACCAAAGAAATGGAAAATAAATATAAATATAAACCATATTTAGGGAGTGTGCTTACCTTGGTCCACAAACCCCTTGGGTGGGTTGGCTGTGAGCCAGGGCTTGCAATAAGCTGGCTCATCTAGCTTCTGTATAAACTCAAACTGACAAGGTACCTGTCCATCATTATAAATTGTCAGAGTCTGTGCTTGATGCTGCATGAATTTTACATTGTTGAAGAGGAACTGAAGGAAACATGAGAGGAAGAAAATATGCATAACAGTAAAACAGTGGGAACATAAACTAAATAATAAACCAATTAACTGAATTCATTACCTCTTCATCTAGTTCATATGCAGTACACTCACCTCTCGCTCTGACAATGAAACTGATGGAATACACTCATTCTCCAGCTTATCCAGAGACCGCACTATATCCTCAAATGTCTTTTTATAGATTTCATCATTCACCACTTTGATCTATAAACAGAAGTAGGAAATTTTAGGTACAGCCAAATGTGCTTAGAGAAAACAGGCTAAGGCTAGGCTGCCTCTCTCACCCCTATTTCCAACAGCGAGCTGACAGGCTTGTGGTCACTGTTTCGTACAGTCATGTGGCTCTGATAACTCAACTGGGTTATGTTCTTCCCTCTCCACAGAATACGATCACACCAGGCCGGGACTCGACACTTCTCACTGAGTGTAAATGGACACAGACAGACAAGATTACACCCCCTCACCTAAAGCTGTTTCTCTTGATAAACTGTTATGATAAAAAAAAAAAACACGAAGCTGCAACTGAGATAAAATCCCTACCTAGAGTCCCACTTGTCTGAGCCAGTGTCATATTTGTATGTTGGCTGGAAATCAATTTCACCTTCCATAAAGCCAACAAAGACAGCTTCTTCATCCATTTGCCTCTTCAACTAAAGCATACACACACAAACCCACACTGAAAACAAAACTGGAAACATTTATTTTGAATTTACAAAATTTTTTAGCTGTTAACATCTACCTGATCGTGATTGTGAAGTGTTTCAAAATCCCCTTTCAATATCAGATGCTTTACATGGTCAACCTCAAGGTCACTTATTCGATAATTCAAATCCCCAATCCACAGGACAACACTGCAGACAGAACAGTGGCAATAGCAACCAAATTAGTTGCAACCAAATCACGAGTGTGTAAGTGAACCTCAGGCTGTACTTGAACAGTGAAATTAGGATGAAGTTATAATTTAAAAGATAAACAAAATAAATAAATAAAATGTAAAAAAAAATTATGGTGAAAGTTACCCGTGTTTCATGACAGTGAGTGGAGGAAGTGTCGGGTCAAGATGTCTGAAGAGCATTCTGCTGCAGATGTCCTTGTAGTCCTGATTCCTTCTCTCATACTCCTCTATATGCGCTGCCAGATGGGAGTTCACCACACAGATGTCTGAATTGTGGAATTTGAAGCTAATAGCTACAGCACCTTTATTGCCCTGAAAACATAGATAAAGAAGGTTACGGATAAAATAAAAAAATTAAAATCACAAAATCTTTAAACACTAAAGTAATTTCGTTAACATGTAGATAAGAATGCATACTTTGAAAACCTAATGTGTGGGTAACCTCACCATTCTTCCCATGATGCCTGTGCCTACAGTCTCTGCCTCCACTTCAGAGATGTACTCAGCATGTTCCTTCTTTACATAGAAGAGCAGCATGATCCCCACCAACCGTACAAGCTTTATCTGTAATACAGGGCAAACACTTAAAAGCGACTCGCTCACAAAAGCTCTCAACTTACAGTGAAAACACAAGCCATTTAGTCACTATTTTACATTGAATCAAGGAAGTGGCAGTCTCCCTAAACTCTACTGACTTAAAATACTAGATTGTTTTAATGGTGTGTATTTTGAAGATGTTCTCTAAGCCACTGTCAGATATTTGTCATAGTGAGAGCATGTCCTTACTAAGGCATACTTGGCATCTGGGTGAAGACCAGCTGATACAGCCTTCATCCATTCTTGCTCCTTGGGTGTGTCATTAAAGAAAAATGCCTCCTTACTTAGATCCAGCTCTTGGAACCTAGTGAGAAACCCCAATAATGTAAGTATTATCCCTCATGCAGAAATCCCTTATGTTGCTTATAGTGTACATATGCCAAATCCTTGTCTGATAGAGGAGTTAAAAAAAAAAAAAAAGTTTAGACTTTCAGTACAGTGCATGGAAAGATGGGCAAATAATAATAATTTATTTTATTTATATTTATTGAATTGAAATGAATTTTATTTTCATTTTATTTATAAGCGCCTTTCATAACACTCAAGGACACTGTACAAAAAAAAACAATCAACAATACAAATGTGAAATACAAACAATCAAACAACATAGAATAAAATAAGCATGTCCAAAATAAATAAATAAATAAAAATAATGCAACAGTTTAATGCTTACCCTACACAGTAGAGATCAGGAGGGTGAGAAGTAGAACCCAACCATGTGTGCAAAGACTCCTTTGGTGACTGCCCATTTACGTTGTAGGTACCCAGGAAGAAGCTAATACAAACAGCGAAGAGCGAAATAAAAGCAGATAAATTATGCACAATTATATTGAAAATATATGCTTAAATATTTGTATCAAGAATACTTTTCATGTGACAATTGAAAACATGGGGCAGATCTTACAACTGGGAAATGGAAGAACTATAAGCTGAACTTGGGTCTATACAAATAATGGGGTAATCTCATAAGCCCTAATACAGTTGGAAGGTTTAGAAAACAAATTCAAATGTCAGAAATTAATTTATCTTGGCTACTCTTGCAATATCTGTAAACGTGAATCATAAATACAATTTTTCCAAGTGATGTCTTTTCACTGCATATTTTTAACTGAAGCTTCAAGGATGCTTGCAAGAAAATTATGAATTGTGTCATTTAGGAGGAAAAAGTTGTATGTCCTGTTTAGTCAATACAGATCAAGCCCTTACTTGAAGTTTTCAATGTAGGTGTAAGTGTCCTCTTTTTTAAGAAGTTCACACTTGATGAGGTTGTCACGCAGGCCAAACTGGGGCATGGTGAGCATCTGGGCTTTGTTTGATACAGTGTGCTGAGATGAGCGAACCAGCTCATTCCTTATTTCCACTTTCTCTCTCCCATGACTGTTGCAAAGATAATTAACATGCACTCATCAGTAACAACTACAAAAGTAACATGTCCTGACATATTTAGAATTTACCCTGACATTTATTTATATTTAAACATTTATTTAAAAATTTTAACATATTATTATATTGTTATAGTGTTATGTTTACATTACAGCTTTCAGTTTCATGCCAGTACTGGCTAAGGGGACAAGTGCAATATGTTGTATGTATGTATGAATGAATGACAAAGTAGTGTTTTATCTTGTAATTTACGTTTATATTTTTACTTATATTAGCTTTTTTAATTAATTAATTAATTTATTTTTAATCAGAGTGACTGTTTCTATTTTGCACTGAAATTGCACTTTAATTTTGTTGTACAATGTCTCATTGCTACAATGACAATAAAGATTCTAATTCTAATTCTAAAAAGAAAAAGAAGCACAAGACAGTTTAATGTTATAAAAACTATGCTTTTTAACCCTGCTTCTCCACCAATTACAGCTCTGCCATCAACATGGACTCGGGACTGTGTACATCCAGGCTAAGTGTGTAAAAGTAGATTTCATTTGTTATATTATTTTTCTTGTCACAGAGCATTTAGTACACAGTGAGTTTGTTTTCCTCTAATTCAAATATCTTAGATAACAGAAAAGAAACAGAAAAGTACTAAATAAAGATTACTTTGAGTAAGTAAATAAATAAATAAATAAATAATGTTCTAAACATCAAATTGCTGTTTAAAACAGTACTGTTGTTTCTTACACTGAATATTAAAAAAAGAAACTCTGACAGTCGCTGCACTTTTATTAGAAAAAATACTAGTGCCAAAAGCCACGCCGACATCAAAGCTCAAAGAAGCTGCTTGGTTAGTTAGTATGGATCAAAACAACTGAAATTCAATGGTTCAATTCAGGATTTTCCCATCCTGCTCTATTGAATACACTACAAAAGTCTGCACAAAGCATTGCATGTCAAGTATAATAAGGGTGTTATCAAGAAGGATGGATGCAATACTGTGCAATGTGGAAATCATTCTCCAAAAGTTTTCTGACAGCAAACCACTTAAAAAACTAGATGTGAACATGTGATTTACTTTACATATTAGCATTCTATTAATTATGCATCTACTGTAATGCAGTTGCATTGTTTCAGATGTCCCAAGCTGCGCAACCCATAATATATACGGAGAGCACGATGACTGACAGCTACAAGACATGCACTACAAGTTATACGATTATGCAACTGTGCTATAAAAGTAAAAAATCTGTTCAGTGGTTTTCACTAGCCCTGTCCCACTATGAGCTCCAGTGTATGAGAACAATTTCAGGGAAGTCTGGCATTTTAACACTTTTTTTCAGAAGCACTATTTCTGGTTTAAATGATGCCTCAGGTGCTGCAACGTTGCTAATAAATTGCTCGGCATGCTGGGCCAGGGTGTTTTATTTACAGAGTCTCATGCTGTGAAAGGCCATTTTAGTTTCATAAAGAGAACAAAGAACCATTTTATTAGATCTCTGTTTAAAAAATTCCCCTACATTTGACAATCAGGTAAATTTTCTGGATATAGACTAATTTTTCCCATGTGTCACTGTAGTTATGAACTCAATGTAAATATTGCAATGAATCGACATGTTTCACGCAAATTGACATTATATAAATCAACCTATTTGATTATGTCAATGTGTTGTTCAAAACGCACTGTAGTAGATTTTTCTTCTTTTTTTAACAAAAACTGTTAGTAGCCACTTCTGGTTTAAATAGTTTTATACAGACAAAATGAACATTGTTTCCATTTTTATTCTTCTGAAATAGAGACTTTTTAGTCATACATTTTTACATAAAAATTTTGTTCAAAATATATAATATTGATACACCCTTACTAATAACCTGATGCTGTCAAAGGTAAGAAATATTTAAACTTAAATTAAATTAAAACACAAGAGCAGCATCATATTTCAGCAGGAGAATTCTGCTATACAACCAGACTATACACATGGCCTTTAACCTAGAGGTACTTCAGTTTGGCAAACACAAACACTGGAACTAAGGTTGGGCAGTATAGTGACGTATTATCTTGGTATGCTTAAGGGTGGAGTAGCACTTCCTGTAGTAATAGATTCACATGAAAACTCACTCAGCTGGAGTTTAGCAACTCATGGTTTACGTATAAACCATGTGTGTATATGTGGGTGTTTGTGTAAAAATTCATACTTATTCATAGTCTCCTTCATGATTATTAAATATTCTGAATAGTTTAGACTGATTTATACCACAGGCTCAGTGTAATTTGTAGTTGAGTCGTGATTGATCAGGAGGTGTTGATTAATCATTATCTTCTTTTTTCATAGCAGCAAATCTGACAGTAGTTTTTATCACTCCATATAAACCACAGGAATGTAATAGTATGTATAAATAAATGTCACTGGCAATAAAATTAAACAGTGCAGTAAATATTCTTAAATATTATGTATATATTAAGTAATGTAATGTGTTACACCTTACTACACATCATCATGATAATAAAAAACTGAATCGATGCAGAACGTTTTGACAGGTGATCGATTTTGCATGAGCCTGGGTCATGTTATGTATTTTTACACCAACAAATTATTTTGCAGGCCAGATTTTTCAGCCTGTCTAGATGCACAGTCAATTAATTTTATTTTGATTAGTTATTTTGATTTTGCATGGTGTAAAGCAATTTTTGTAAGTGTGCTAGAGAAACTACATGAGTGTAAAATGCATTACATTTATCATGTATAATTAAAAGTAAAAATGTATTTTAAAACTAACATGGAATATCAGTTCTTTTAGAATAAGGTAGAAGGATCTACTTTAAGTCAGGTATGGGAATAAGAGATACCAGCTGAAATCCTACTTAATTATCTTTAGGATAAATTTAACATCTTTTGAAATGCTATCAATTAAAAGTATTGTGTTTATTACAAGTATTAGCGCTGCATATTTACCATGAAGTGATTGAATGCCAGTTATTGCAAATAACTTTGAAATAAAAAATAAACTAAAGATATATGTTCAAATATTCAAGCTAACAGATCTTATGAATGGTCCAAATACTTACAATAGGTTTATTGACTCATCAAATGTTATCTTAGGTTTAAATAAAACTTTTACTCTTGCATCACAGTTTGGCTGCAGTTTTCACAGAGTGACCCAAATGTACTTTTTCGCACATTTTTTATGGGTCATTCACAGGGCCTTGTATTAGACACTATGCATAGTCTAAGCTTAAGAAACATGATGAACACACTGTTAAAAACTTTAAAACTTCTTATTTAGCAAATAATGTGCAAAAATATTTCTGTAAGAACATGTTTATTTAATGTTTAATGAACTCTCCAATGTCAAAGCTTTGTAACGGTCAGTAGGTTTTCTGCTATGGAAGAATCTTCAGGAAAGAGCTCTTTCTGATTTCTTTGCAAAATGACAAGCTGTCTTTTGTTTTCTGTCTCATAAAATTTTTGGTGATTTTAGATAGGTACAAATGTATACTATAGACATTCAACAACATGAAATAACTATAATCAGATAAAATTGCGATGCGTCACTCTTTAATTAATAGAAAATTGATAACTGGTAGATGGCTGTGCTATAAGAAAAATAAAACACCGGGGACATGCTGTTTAAATAGTCAACTTTACATCTAGTCACATCACAACAATGTAATTGATAAGTTTCCTGTAATAGGACATATTTACATTTATAACACGTTTATGGTGTCTATACAGTACTTACTTAACTACCCAGAAATATGTAAATGAAATACACAACCACAGTTGTATTTGGAACTGATTATTTTAAACTGCTCACCTCTCGTGGAGACTCTCTCCTCCGATCGTCTCAATACTGGAACTTACTTGTTTGTTTTCTTTTAGGGCTGTGTGGGATCTGTCTGTAGGAACTGATCAGACACAATATTCAGGATAACTAAGAAGCACATCAGTTCATCCACATTTGGAGTATTCACCACATTTTGCAGCCAAAAACAACAAAAAAAAAAAAAAAAAAAAAACCTTCAGAAATTACCTAGTTAACATAAATAAATAAATAAATAAATAAATAAATACTGTAGATACACAGACAGATAAGATATATAGACAGATAGATAGATACAGTAGATAGATAGAGGAGCACTCTGACAGTACAGATTGATTTTACAACAACAGTCCAGCTTCTAATGGAAGCCACTTTTATTCCCAAATACATTAGCTTTGAGTCGTCAGTGTGTTCTTTGGTCATTAAAGTTTGCATTAAACCCATTGGGTTTCTAATGATGACTCAAATAGACCAATTACATAATAATAAATACAATTTGTTCACTGACTCTCCAGGCTATGTTGAATCGCTGAACAAACACTACTGCACTAGTTATACACTTTGAGAACCACTTGTATTCAGCAAACAGCCATCAGTAATGCTGCAGCAGGGATGGTATGATTATCATGAGACTGATGAAATATAGGTGGCACAATTGAGTAGTGGTTAGCACTATGCCATTGCACCTCCAGGGTCAAGGCTTCAATTCCTGATTTATTTCTGTTTGTGTAAAGTTTATAGGTTCTCCAAATGTTTTCTGCATGTAATCTGGTTATCTCCCACAGGGCAGATTGCTGATTAGGCTAATTGGTAATTCCAAATTGCTCGTAGTGTGAATCAGTGCGCCCCAGCGACTCATTACAGGATATCAGTACTATGCATCAGTAAAACATGCACAGATTCTAACAAATACACAAAAGGGAGGAGTGGCATCCAAAATCTTAACATTTATATTGTTCATATACAAAGTGCAACAAATCCTAGTTTAAAATGTAGCCTAATAGCATGCAATTCAATTATGGCTGACTTTTGTCATCCTCTGCCTTCTCAGCAGCTTTATTGGCTTCACTTAATGCGTTAGATCAGTCAATAGTGATCAGCCACTATAACCTAAACGGCATTGACATTATTTGCTTTTGGTTTATGGTATTCAGTTCAAGTTTAGCTTGTTCGTATATAAATTTATTCATACCAAAATCACTCAGATCACACTGATACTGACAGAGATAGCAAGCAGAGGCCATTGTTCATTCAGAGAGACATTACAGTGTGGTATGAAAATAATGGTTTAGTTTTATATGGTAAATTTGGCAAATCAAATGCTTAAAAAACTAGCACTGTCTTTCAAAACAAATAAACTAACAAAAAAAAATCCAAATTTAAAATGTAGCCTAATAACATGCTATTCACCAATGGCT
Organism: Clarias buthupogon; assembly: GCA_030014345.1. NCBI lineage: Eukaryota > Metazoa > Chordata > Actinopteri > Siluriformes > Clariidae > Clarias > Clarias buthupogon. Next base: position 19,739,703 of record JAQMYK010000033.1, read on the forward strand.
GATTTTTCAGGTTGCAGGTCATCCTCTGCCTTCTCAGCTGCTTCACTTTTTCAAAACAATAAAAATGTAACTAAACAACAGAACACATTGCCTTACTGCATAAAAAACAAACTGTTAAACAGGCTAAAATGCAAAATACACTGGTGAGAGGTACTGGAATTACAGCAACAAACGAAATGAAAGAAGGAGACAAGACAAAGTGCTCACACAGCAAACCCTAGTGTACTAGTTACTAGTTAGTGAGTCCTAGTTCTTCATCGATGACACGTCACGTGATACGCGTGGCAAGTGAAACCAGAACACAAAGGCGTTTATTATTTACAGCAAAACTCTAAATGTACCTTACTTGCTGTGCAGGCAGCCTGTGTGTATTAGCTAGCACCAAATGCATAACGGCATTCATACGGAGTATGAAGCACTGCTATAGCGTTTAATATTAATACTTCTAATTAGCGATCTAGCTAGTACGCTAGCACTGAACAAACTGCTCAAACTGTAGCTAGATTGACAAAACTAACTTAGTTTTAGCATCCGGTTCGTGACATTAGCAAACAACAAGCTAATGAACGAGGTAACTACCATAAACGTTTAACTAACTGCACTGATACACTGAGTACGAACAAAAACATTCAAAGAAAACTGGATATTCAAGTGTTCTTGATGTTGAGATCATTAGAACGCCTAAGGCCGATTTTCCTCACCAGTGTCTCCGTCAGCCTCAGACATTTCCTCCTACTCCCGCGGGCATTCTGCAGAGGGTAAAGACCACAGCACACTACCTGCTTCAGCCATAAAGCTGAAGTCTCACACAAACTGTGAAGATCAGCGAGCGCAGGCATGAGAGAGCGCAAAACACCTTCAGACTAGAGCAGTCGATCATCAGAGTAACCGATTATTGATAGGAAGTTTGGATCATTTTAGTGACTCGGTTCTTTTAATCTCGTTCAAAATTAACGGATCTTTTCGTTTATCTTTTAGAACGAGTCATTTAGTTCATTTCGTTCTTTTGATCAGAAATAAAATAAAACGTTACATTTTCAATAAACAGACCCCCAACACATACACAAATTATGGCTATAGTTCCAGTAATTAAAAATTATACAATGCACCTAAGGATATATTATGATAAACAGAATGAACAGTTCACCTCTCATATTTTCTGCTATAGAGTCTACTTTCATAAACGCTATACAAGGCATTACACAGGAAACAGAATTGAGCGGTTCTTCTTGCCCGAGTCGTTTATTCTTTTGAATCTATTGCATTGCATAGTGTCTATGGGAGTCACGTGACAAAAGAACGAATGACTCGGACTAGAAGACTCACAAGAAGAGCCGCTCAATTCTGTTTGCTGTGTACTTCACTGCATAGTGTCTATGGGAATCACATTACAAAAGAATTAATGATTCGGACCAAAAGACTCGAAAGGTAACTACTCATTCCTGTTTCCTGTACATAACCTACAGAGATGTTTCTATGATTTGCGCATGCGCGCCCAGTAGAAAATGAACTAATCACTCTCAGAGACTACTCGTTATTCTGAGTCATGTTAAAGACTCATTCCACCTTATACTTGGGATATAAACACAAGCTGGAGATTTACACTGTGCGATTACAGTCATTTTATTTTTATTATTATTATTATTATTATTATTATTATTATATGAGATAATCCACCTAAATTTCTGAATTCTAACATACTGTATGATATCATGAGATTACACAATGAAATCAACTAAAATCAGGCCTGCAATTAGAGAAAAACACTAAATGTACATTAGGGATGCGACGATACCACTTTTTTGGAAAACGAGTACGAGTATGAGTACTTGCATTTCAGTACTCGCCGATACCGATACCGAGTAC
>JAQMYK010000033.1:19762278-19773016 GCA_030014345.1 Clarias buthupogon
TCTCTCTCTCTCACACACACACACACACACACACACACACACACACACACACACACACACACACACACACACGCACACACCACATACTCGTTAGTGATCAAACAACTAGTGCTAGTAATCTGCCTATCTGCCCATTATCATTAACCAGATGAAAAATGAAGACACCAGAAGTGGCATGTGAGAGCATGGAGCCATAACGCCAGAGCCAAGAATGTTAGTTTGGCCATTCAGCTTGAGGCAAGAAGTTGTGGTGGTAGCATTACAACACTCTAGGATGCAGTTGGTATTGTAGGATGTGCACACTGTCTCCTTACTGCAGTCCTCAACACAGCTTGCTGTCCAGGTCATTACAGTTACAACCGATGTCTTCCTTAGCTACGAGGAAAACACATCACAACAAGGTAAATACACCCCATTGACATTTTTGTCTGTGATTCTATTTTAATTTAATTCATTAGAAAGTACATAGATAAATATGGTAATGTATTTATTTATTGATATATTATTTTTCATTACCATACAGTAGTTCTGACCAGGAGCACACATCCCAACATTAGCATTGCCTTGATAGCAGTTGTCTCCATTACAGGTAAACTTATTACACTTCTTGCCCTGTTGATGGTGAAATTACAAAAAATAAATCAGCATATAAAATAAATCTAATGAGATGATTTGTCTTCCGTAGTGCAGTTTATTCTTACATTGGTTGCCATAGTGGTGGATGCAACAGTAGAACTCTTAGCCGTGGTGGTGGTGGTGGTGGTCGGGGTCATTGTAGTAGTCACTACATAACAAAAATATCTATATATCTGTGCACTTCAGGTAAATCTTATTAAGATTACAAAAAAGAAAAAGCTAGAGAAGGAGTACTTATGAGGGAAGAGTTGAGTAAGCTGTTGAGAGTGGAGTTGACACAATTGTCGGAGCAACAATTAATGGAGCAGTTGTTCTGAGAGGTGTTTGCACAGGCACTAAGACAGGTGCTCGTGCACCTCACGGAATATGTCGCATCTCCATCTCTTCTCAGCTAATACAAAAAGAATAACAATTAGCTCATTCATTAGCATTGCAACACATTTGCTTTGAAAACCACACATTATCCACAGTATGGTGTAGTATGGAATTGGCATAAATATATATTGAACCTGCACTATTTAAGAAATATTTAACAAATTTATATAGTACAAGTAGTAAGATCTTATACCTCGCAGATATTTTCAGCAGCAGAGCAAGTGGTGACATTTGTGCTCATGAATGTACTGTAGCATGCTGAGTAATTACAAGAGAGGACTCGACAGGATATCTATTGAAAACCAGACAGGAACTGAATAAGTCTCAGTAAACACTCTAGTCTGTTAAAGTCTAAAGCTAACTTGCTTCTTTTATTACTCACCATTGTTGAGTTTGTGCCATTTGTGCCTACAAATAATATACCAAATTATTAGCTGAAGTCAATTATTTTTTTCAATGCTATGTCAGATAACATGACCATCTGTCACTGCCTTTTGTTTATTGGTTATATTTGCAAGCATTTATATTTAAACGTCTTAATAATCAGATAATTCGAACATTTTATTATAGTAACTACTTACCTGTAGTGGTGTTGTAAGCTGGGGGAGCCATTGTAGTATTTAAAGTCATAGTATACATTTGAGTCATATTGGGAGTAATAGTCACTGGATTATCTGTGGAATTTACCCCTGCACTTCCACACAAAATAAAACTTGCTTGCAATAAAACAAAAAGAAGGAAAGCTGCCGGGAAGAAAAAAAAGAGAGTGTCAATCTGCATTGACTACTATTTAATATATTAGCACAGATTATTATTTATTATTTTATGAGAGTTTGACATAGATTTAAATTTCGGATGAGAACTAATTATATAGAATGCTGGCTTTTTATGTTTACCATTAGTGCAAGGTATTAGTACAGAGCCCTTCATTTCTTTTTTGTTGTGATCTTTTTTCACCTGTAAACATACAATGACATGTTAGTTTGTACATTGTCATGTTGCAATAATTACTTTACACATTTATTTCCTAACAATTTATATTGTTGTGTTAAAAATGCCCAACAATCAGTTAATTAAAGTTATCCAGTTGCACAAGTGAATAAAAAGACTGTTAAGCAATTCTAATCACTCGCACAATTCTTGTAAAAATTTCTTCTTCTTTCATGTTGGTTAACCTTTTTCCTAGCTGTACGTATGCTATTATAAAATCTATTGATTATTATTCTAGTATTCTATTATTTCTATTATTTTTAATAATTTAGAAACATGAAGTATATTGTGCTACTTGATTTCACTCCTTAATCTAAAATGATCCATTTTTTAATTATTAATAAGAATGCTTTGTATTATTAATAATAGTTTATCATTTATAATTATTGAAATAGATACTGACAAATAATACTTGACCGATAACAAGTCACTCATAGGTTCATATACGAAAAGGTAGTGTAAGACATCACATGTCCTAAGTTACAAAAACGCTCACTTTCAAGGGGACCTGTTGCTCACACACAATTAACAACTTGTTTTTCTTAGAAAATCCCATGGGTATAAAAGCAGAGCACAGCTTGTTACTCATCCCCAGAGTAAACAGCATAACCTCTCTTAGGAAAAAGGCTGTGGAAACCACTTTTTATGTTAACAGGTCCTCTAAAATTTAACACTTTCATTTTATTTCATTTCATTTCATTTTCTTTACACGTATTTAACAATTTATAGGGATGTAGAGGAAAATTCCTCCTAATTAATTAATTTATTACTTAATTGTGGTGATATATGGTAGTGAAACGAAGAACATCATGTAATGGAAGTTATCCTGGACTACCACAGTGACTACGTAGGAAAAAATGCAAAACTTTCATATTTAATCTCTGTTGAGTTAGTAGTAGGCAATTAAATTTGCCTAACATGTAAATATGCAAGAGAACTGGAGGTAGTTAGACTGTGTAAATACATCATGAATTGCATTATTTAACTACAATATATGACAAATATTTATTATTGATTAGCATATGAGATGTAAACAGGATTACTGTTTACATCTCAAAAGAAATGTTTTCTTCTTCTCTCTATCATATGTCTCCCCAATTACACAGCATTCCTTATGGTAAAAGAAAGTAGGTGGTGGATATACCTCCATGCATAATAAGCGTTTTGTTCAAAAATGTTTTAGAAAAGTTAATTACATAAATATAGATTATTTCTTTCTGAGTTTCTTTTATTCTATTGCACATGTGAAATGTAAAAGGTTGTTATTCTAGTGCCTGCATAGCACCTGTCTGCAACCATAGCAACATGGTACATTTGGCACTTTGGCCTTCTTTCAGGGGAATCCCTGGGAATCTGAAGACATGCAACACTGCACAAAGATGTAACGCTTATAAAGACAATTTGTATGATAAAATTGCACTTACTTTTGTTGAGAATGAAGGATAGTGATGTTTTGCCTGGAGGTGGCAGCTGTGGTTGAAGTCAAGTGACTGGGCTCTTCTGTTCTCTTCCTTGTTGCCCTCCTCTCTCCCTCCCTCTCTTCACTTCTGTTGCTACCTTTCTGCTGACATCACAGGAGAGGTAGCCTAATGAGTGGAAACTTTTTGCGGCCTGGTATCCTAATTTTAATTGCATTTCCAAACAGGATGGGAGGGACAGAATTTGGACAGCTGTGTTAGAAGAATCAGTCCATTCACTGGAGCAGAAGGCACTCTTCTACATTAACTATTTTAATGACTAAAATATTGAGAATGATAATGAAACAGCAGGCCATGATCTGGAATAACATGCATTAGCATGGATCAGTGATATAGCCAATTGAAATGTAAAAACAAGTAAATGCATTCATTCACATGTATTGCAATTACTTTCTTATTAAAGGTTTATAATGGGTCTTCCACAAGCTCATCCAATAATCTCCATTAGGTTGCTTTGGGTTGGGTATTATCATTCTTTCCATGTGCATGCCTTAAAACAACATAAGCTGTGTATTAAAAAATATCATGTTAAATGATATGATCATATAAACAAAGTCATTTGATTTAACTCAGTAAGCTCAGATTCTAAAAGGATACCTAAACCATTACTCACTACATTGGCTGACAAAGACTAAAAATAATTCATGTAAATTCAAACCTTAATTCTGACACTTTTGCCTGTTCCATGCTCACATGTACATGTACCTTTTGAGAATTATTCCTTTGTAGGGTTATGGAATGCAAAGAATCAACCCATCCCAGATGCAAAAAATGTGAGTCACTCAGGTAACAGAAATCACACACTACATCTCACACCTGGACCAAAGTTCTTTGACAGTTTTCAGCTGTTAAGTGTTGCTCTTTAACTAGTGCCTGAAAATCTAAAAGTATTTTTTAGAGTATAAAATGCAGGTTATGGCAATTGATAGTCGGGGACAATCATATTTTAAATGCAATAATGCAGATGTTGGGTGCATTGCGTATTCAAATAACTTGGCTGTGAATTATCATGCTATTGTGCTCCATTTATTTTATTTCCATAAACAATGTTGGCAATAAACAAATGCAGTGATGCTGTGTCTTATTTTTCATGTAAATCTGAGTGAAGGTACACCAAATGGGTTCATAACAACAAAGCAAATTCGCTGCCACACTACTGATAGAATCATAAATGCTCAATTATTAATGTTTCTGTGACACATACAAAAAGTGCTTTGAGTAGATAATATACTGCATGATATTAAAATGCTTTGTATGTACAAATGATTGTCTTTAAGAGTGAATGCCAGAGGTTATTTAAATTAGTGCAATTAAAGTAGTTTTTGAATATGTACTTAGTCATCTCATTGTCAGTGATGACTATGGATGCTTACTGCAGAGGCAACCAGACAATGGCATCGGCTCTGTGTGCCCAATCGAGAATAATGAAGCCCCTGGAAGACGCCATTGAATGACACAGTAACACAGGCATCACAGTATTTTACTTATTCATAAGCTTTTAGACTTACATAAGGTAATTTAACCACATGCCATTTACAGCATTTTGCAGATATCCTTGTACAGAGAAACTTGAAATGTTTGGTATATTTGGTATATCGTCCTATTGTAGGTGCTAAGAATGCTATCAAGCTGAAACCTTATTAAAACAAAGAAGCACTGTCGTTCTACAATAGTTCAAGTTACATCATGGTGCCTTGTAAAGGTCAACTATACCCATATCTTAAGCAATTAGAATTTATAAGGTTGAGGCTTGTTCTAAAGGTGTAAATGAGTATGTAAATGGAAAAAATATGATTCATTGCATTTCTACTACCTCAAAGCATATTCCAACATAATTTTATAATATTTACTGTGTTAACAAGTAAATGTCATAAACTAATGTCTTATAACATATAACCATTACTCACAGAGCAGCATTTCATAGCATGGGCCAGGTGTCCAGTCTGCTTATAGCTCATGGTAATGATGACATACCGTGTGTAGATCTTTTGAGGACTGGATTGCCACTATTTGGTCTAAGTAACACAACGGGTCATGCAATAAGCATAAGAAAGAACCTTATAGGTTTACCATTAGGGAATTCAAGTTATTAAATTTCCAATCCATGCACTGCCTCCACTCTTTGGCTAAATTCATCGCTGTCAATATGACGCCAAAGTTTTAGAAACACCAAATTCAGTTAAGCATCTTATTTAGGGTCTTAAGGAGGGGCATTAAGAGGCTCCGATAAAAATGAAATGGTGGTCCATTGATGACTTTTCAGGAATCTTTCATGATACAATATTACTAGTATGACATCTGGGTATCTGTATTGAGTGTTTGCTGCTGGCACACATACTAGGTGTCAACCTTTCTGTGGTGAGACCACCAATGATGAAATGCTGGAATCACCTGTAGGTATTTCTAGGAGTCCATTTGACTTGCACATGGGCTATCATATTAGCTAAGTAATACATTACCAGTGGTGGATGCAAGATACCAGAAGCTGATCCACACTTTTATTTAGACACTACCGTGGCCATTGTGCTTTATTGAGGGCTTCTTTGAGGAACATGAGCTTTCACACGGTGTGTTTTCATTTCTAGAATGGCTTGAGTTAAACCATATCATATAGGAACCTGTTTTCCTAGATGCTTATAAAGCAAGTGCAACTTTTGCAGCATGGATCAACTGTTAATCAAAAACAGTATGTTGTGGTATGATAGGGAAAAAGTTAGGGTAAATGGGGGTAGGACAGCAGTATTTATTATTCATACTGCAACAGAGAAATGCTCACAAGAAATTGCATGTCTCTGGCCCTGGCAGTTAGAAGAAGAGAAAAATAGCTAATTCAATTATCTATTCCCAAGCCAGTAGTAACTTGCTGAATGCAACAAATGCACCATGTCCAGGCTTGATTGATTAATTGATTGATTGATAGATAGATAGATAGATAGATAGATAGATAGATAGATAGATAGATAGTGTTAGAGATAATACCTACTTGTAATACCTCTGATCACTTCTTTGTCAAATATTTTTCATAAAAGCCTATTACCAGTCAAAGTACTGTAGCACTGTCCCTCATAGGTGCCTGTTTGTTTTACATTCTCAGCCAGCTCCAGCTCCACACCCAAATAGAAGTCTGATGAACCATGTGGTTGACCCAGGTAGCGTAGGGTTCCAGTGCTATTTTGGCCTGTAGGCAACAATACTCTGACCCTTTGGCCAATCTACAGGTCCATTGGGGAATAGGGAACGAAGGCTCTTTTCAAAGTGCCACTATTCCATGAGCCCACACTGAAAAATGAAAATGAAAATAGAAATTCAAATTCAAATTTTATTTGTCGCATACACAGTCAAAAAAACAAACAAACAAAAAAAAACAATATATATATATATATATATATCCTAAGACTGAACCGGACAGGACACTTTAAACAATACAAATACATTTCACAGTCAGTTTCTAATTTTCTAATCCTGTGAAACCATCCTATTGAAAATGAGATTAAAAGATCTTGTACCTTCTGTTGAAACACATGGCAGATTTAGATCTGGAGTCAGCAATGGCATAAATGGAGTCCTGACTGCAGGTAAGAATGTTTGAGTAAGCCACATTGTGTAGTATTTTCATATCTAGTTGGTGAATTTGGTTCAAGCCACCTTATAGAAGCCATGAAGTAACAGTAACCAAGTGCTTCCTGCTAAGAGTACTACCAAAAGTAGCTGAAGAAAAACAACTAGTTTGCAACAAACAAAAACTGCTGTCAGTAAAAAAAACAAACACACAAACAAAAAAAACTTACTGGAACAGCCATGCATCTTTTCCTCAAAATTGTGTCCATTGTCCAAGTCAGACTCTCTAAAGATCTCATTCCTTTTTGTACAATGATTTGCTTGATCTATTGACAATCTCAGAGTACAACTGAAAGGGATGCAAATAATTTCCAAAATTAATTTATCACTAGTCTAATTTAATAAATGCAGGTAGTAACTACAACATAAATGTCCATGTACTTTACCTGATTCCTGAGATCATGCAGTCGTTTCCACAGCTCCATGAACCGCATTTTCCATGATGCCCTTTGATTTGCAATCTGAGATTTCAGAACCCCAATTTTCACCTCAGCTTTCAATAGCCTCATCTGTAAGGTGTAGCCATGCTTAGAGTGACATGATTTCTCCCTGTTGTGTTTTCTCTCAGATTCTACAATATTCTGTCCCCAGAAATGTGAAAGGTTAGTGCAGGTTTCTGTTATACAGGCCAGAAACATTTTAATGTAGTCATCCTGCCACCTGATGGGCACTTAGAAGCACAACATTAATTTACAAATTATAAAATGTCACAGATGGCAAACCATGTATGATTTTTCTGTGACAATAAGACTGCATAACATACAGTATTTGGTTACTACTGATAACGGATAAACACTGGAATAAGAACAACTCATTCTAATTAATTAAGCCTTACAGAATATTTTACAAAAAAAAAAACCTGTGAACTGTTGCTCATGGGTGTAATAGTACAGTAAATTTTGGATCCATGTGGTATCCATGGTATAGAGTTTATAGCACAGTATTGATTTACCTATAACGCAAACAACATGCATATTCTGGGAAAAAGACTTTAAGATATTTTTATTAGGAAAAAATTGCAATACATATACATAGACAAATAAAAGTATCACAATTAATGTAGCACGTACTAACCCAGAAAAACTTCCAACAACACAACAGGCCTTTCAGAGTCCAGACAACTACTGACCACAGTACATATGTCAACATATTGAGGTATTTCTATCCGCGCATGCTTGCCAGTTAACTGCAAAATCAGGTCAAACAGAGCTTATCTGGTGACTGTTCACCACAGGAAAATTTTAATGGTATAAAAGTAGTATGGGTTCTCCACAGAAAGTACCACCAAAAGATTACTTATACAATGTTTTCATGCTTACAGGCCTTTCCTTACATGACACATTTAACAGATTAAATAACAGGAACAAATAAAAATAAATGTAAAAGTTGGTCAAACCTTGATGTTGCAAGCTGTTGAGGATTCCCACTCAGAATAAAAATCACAGGATAATGTGTAGCTGAGATGGCTGAAGCCAAAATGACCATGGCTGTAAATCCTATATAATCTGCTTAGGCACTGATGCAGTTGTGTCCCTTAACATACTAATTTTGGTCTCTGATCCTATTTAGCCCAAACAGCTGTGCATTGTGGAGAAGTGAGGTCTTTTACTGTGTGTGATCTCGCCACATCTGAGAATTTTGCATGAATTTTGTATTTATTAAAAAAAGTTAGCATGTCATTGGAATTCAAGGACAAAATTTCATTTCATTTTAACCCAACAGTTTAACCTTTTTTTTGTTTGTTGTGAAAATATGTTCTTATTCAAAGACTCTTGTTGTTCAGACAGCTTGCCACAAGAGGGCAAAGTAATACCTTTTCTTATCTACAATGTCTAGCCTGAAAAACAATAATATAGATAATGTAGGCTTCTTAAACTTCCATTAGTAAATTCATGAAAATTCAATAATTGATTTTCCAATTGAGCTCACATTTCATTTCTGGTACTTAAATGCTTTTTCTTGAATTGTTTATGTACAAACTAATAATCTTCACATGATGAATGGGATTATTTTTATGAGGTCTCCTTTTAATAATTTAATAATATACACTGATCAGCAAGAACATTTAAATTGCTGAGAGGTGAAGTGAATAACATTGATTACCTCATTACCTGTCAAAGTGGGACATGTTAGGCAGCAAGAAAACAGTCGGTTCTGGAAGTTGATATTCTGAAACCAGGAAATGGGCAAGTGTAATCTGAACAACTGAAAAGCATCTCCAAAATGTCAGATCTGTGGATTGAGTGATTGTGGGGTGTTCCTGGAATGCAGTGATTAGTACCTACTAGAACTGGCCCAAGGAAGGATGACTGGTGAAGCAACGACAGAGTGACACATTGTGGATGAGGAGCAAAGGCTAGCACCATCTGGTCCAAAAAAGAGTTAAGCTAATGTAGCAAAAATTGCTGACAAAAGTTAATGCTGCATAGAAAGGTTTCAAAACACACACTACATTGAAGCTTGCTGTGTAGGGGGTGCATATCCACAGACCAGTCAGAGTAACCATGTTGGCCCTCTATCCACGGTGAAAGAGCTTCAACGGACATGTGAGCATCAGCATTAAACTATAGAGCAAACAAAGAAGGTGTCCTGGTCTGATGAATCAGATTTTCTTTTACATTAAGTGAATATGTTCAGCGATTATCTAGGATGCACTATGGGAAGAAGGTTGGCCAAAAGAGGCATTGTCATGTTCTGGGCAATGTTCTGCTGGGATCTTGGACCCTAGCATTTGTGTGGATGTTACTTTGATATGTACCAACTACCTAAACTTGTTGCAGATCAAGTATACAGTCCAAGTATATTGGGAGTGGTCTCTTTCAGCAAGATAATGCCTCCTACCACACCTCAGTGTCCATGGGTAAAATTCTGGGTAAATTTCAACCTGTAAACCATTTTGTATGCAAACATTTTTGTTAGATTTTATCATCTAATTGTACTAAATGTTACCTGCATAGATATTAGTGTCATGATGCTTGAGATGTACACTGGTTATTTTAATTAATTCCAACTAAATTGTTATATTAGGCAAGAAAGATCCTCCTTTACCAAATGAAACCACATGAGCATCTAGTCTGTCTTCACATAGACTTGGTCCACTAGATGCATTTTATATCCATTAACTGGTTTGTGCATGCTCCTGTGAACCCTAAACAGTATAAGCAGTCCAGATAATGAATGGATGGATAGATTTGTGCATGCTAAGAAATATTTGTCAATTTTGTATTAAACGTTCACGCATTGTAATGCATGAGCAAGGTGTTTTTTTTTGGGGGGGGGGGGGGTTTGCTTTCACAAATTTACACTCCTGGGGAATACTGGGATCAAGGTTAATGGCAACAATAGAATTCCTGGGAACTGAGACCAGATGAAAAACAAAGGGTGTCACTAAAATAATTCGGTACAATTTATTTTGAGAAAAACACTTATGCTAAAAATAACATAAGTCTTTATTTATTTATTTATTTTTAATTACATTTTTGTTAAAAATATATATAAATAGTTTTTTCAAAGAAATGTTGCATTGCTGTGCTAAGTTTTTTTTTTGTAATGTAAAATGCCAATAATCCACTAATTCTCTGGATAAGCCTAAGAGATAGTGGAACTAACCCTACATGAGAACAAAAATATCAGAATCAGTG
>JAQMYK010000033.1:19782802-19793437 GCA_030014345.1 Clarias buthupogon
CCAACCCGACCCGCGGGTTAACAGACGACCCGTGCATCACTAATGCAGATGTATTTAGCATTTTCCTACCCCCCGCACTCCTCACCTAAATTAATTTCTGTCCCTGCTATTTGAATATTCTTCTTTGTCCTTGCAGCAGTGAGTGGGGTGTTTGTGTGTGTTTATGGTCTGCCGTTTTTCAGTTGTAGTCCTGCAATTTATTGCCATTTTGGTTTTGTTTAATGAATTCAATCTATTTATTAAAACATGCACTACTGGTTAAGCGAAGTGGTTTCCTCTTATATACCTGCCTCTTAATTGCACTTTCAACATACTATGCTTCATACTCTAGGAGCACTGTGATCTGTTGTTTCTGTTGGGCACCATGTTTCATCTGCAAGCACTGATGACAAGCAGCATGAAAAAGATTGCTCATATCTTAGACCAATATGCAAATATCACACTGAGAAGAACAGGTCTGCAGAGGAAATGAAATAATTGAAAGGGCTTTTCATTTGGCTTTCAGCAATGATGCCTGTAAAATATTTTTAATACTTCAATAGCTGTAGTAAATTTGTTCTAAGTGTATATTGTAGTTATACAACGTTTATAATATTTCAAACAATCCTATTAGCACTTTGCATGAATCAAATACATGAGTGCCAGTCACATATAAACAGTATCTCTGGTTTCAGATGCTATACGAGCAGTAGGTCTAAGAGTCCTCCGGTCTGGGCAACCTCACAGCAGAACTTAACCATTAGACCTTGGACTCTGTGCTCTTCTGCTTATAAGCCTGAAGTAGAAATCCTGCTCTTTCTCATGGGAGGAAAAGGAGGTGATTTGTTGTACCTGTACGAGTATCTCAGCATTCAGTTCACCTTTCTGCTTGAGAGGCATTGAATAGTGTTTGAGTAGCACCTTTATTTTTGTCTCATAATAATGTACAAACTGCAAAAGGTATTATCTTAGCAAGTGAAAACTTATTAAATCTATTGAAATACTGTAATTGAAAATTTCTTCATGTAAGATTACAACAAGCCAAATATAAGATTATTAAGGCTACATCACAACAAAAGTTGATATATTTTAGGCACAAATATCTTCTATTCTTCTTCTTCATCTTCTATTGGAAAATAATTTAGCTTGTTTTAAGCATTAATTTCTTGGGAGAAGGGCTTAAAATTTTCTGCTTAAAAGCAGTAAAATGTGTCTAGGAATATGCTAAGTAATGTTATATTTGCTTTCTTTTGAACTAAAAAAGACATGTACTTGACTATACCAATCTACCTTAACATAAAATATTAACACCACTGTGGACTGAACATCAATGATCACCAACTATACACCAGTAAACTGTTGACAGGATCATGGGCACACAAGGCTTAATCATGCCCACGGAGACCAAAGGACAGTTTGTCTGATCCAGTCCCACAGAAAAGCCAATGAAGCACAAATCACTGAAAAAAAAAAATATTGGCCATGTTAAATGGCATTAGAACACCCAGTGCACCATGTACAGGACCCAGCAGGCAGAGAAGCCAAGGCCTCCGACCCAACCTCCAAACTCTCCAGATCCCAGTCCAATTGAGCACCCATGTGCCACAGATGTCCCATTCCACCTTACAGCACTTTAAATAATCCACTGCTAATGTCCATATGACAAAAACCACAGCAAAGACCCAGAGGCCCCGTGGGCCAGAGCTGCCCTGGTGGCACAAGAGAAAACCAAAATCTAGATAGTTTAAATGTTAATGGTTTTAATGTTATGGCTAAAAAATGTTTATAATACTGTTTATTCACTTAGTAAGATATTACTTTTTTGCTGTGCATGTTTACTTTACAGTAGTATGCTTGTTTAGTGGTTAGCACTGTCCTCTCGCACATCTAGGGGCCTGGTTCAATTCCTGCCTTGGGTCTATGTGCATGGAGCTTGCATGTTCTTTCAATGCTTGGTGGGTTTCCTCCAGATTCTCTGGTGAATGACCGAGTGTATGTGTGTGTCTGTACCCAGCAATGCATTCGCACCCAGTACTGGGGGTACCCCACCTCTTTCCCTAAGTTTCCTTTAATAGGCTCCCCATGACCCTGTATACAGGATGAAGTGGTATAGATGATTTTACTGTATCAAAAAAGATTTTTTTTTTTTAATGTTTAATTTTAAATCAAGATGATATCCCACTCTGTTTGACTGCAGTTGTTTAAAATCTGCTTTATAAATAAAATGTCCTTGTCTATCTTTAATTACTTAAAACAGGAACACACACACACACACACACACACACACACACACACAATTATTGGCTGGCCTGAATGACAGACTGCTTTACAGTTGGATTTTGGTGAGTTCTGAGCCAAGTCAGAACCCTTGCAGATGTTTTCTAAGCCAAAGCAGGTGTATGGCACAGCATGCACACTAGCCAGTAAGGACTGTTGGTTGAATTCTAATTAATCAAGCCTGTCTGTGTGGACTATGGGTCATAATAGCCTACCTGGATTCTCTGCATGTCACATAAGCATGGGGGCCAATAAGAACACACACAGACACAGAAACAAAGACACACACACACACACATTCTCTATGATGGTGGCCGGCACTCAGTGGAGGTGGCATTGCTCCAAGTTGTTCATTAAAGCCCGATATCAGAGAAGTAAAACTGGCAGAGCCTCTGCTACTGTCTGCTGTTTATCACACAGCAAGAGTATGGCAGTTGATATTTTTACTCTTTAAGGTGTAGGCTGTGTAGTGATTCATATTGTCTGTCAATATAGATTATTGAGAAAGAGAGAGAGAGTAGTGCTGTATTTTGAGGAAGACTGAGCTCTGTTGTTTCACAAGATGTTAGCAACATGTTTCATCAGCACACAGTGGTGAGAAGAGCATGAGAAAAGATTTCTCATTGCTTAGTCACTAAATATGTAAATTCCAAATCGAAGATAATAAGGAAGCACCTGGAAAAACAGTACCAGGGTTAAAATTAAATGAAAGGGTTGATCTTTTCTTTTTTCTTCTGTCAGCACTGAATCATCAATGTGGCATAGTAGAACAGAAATGAAATGATATGAAAACCTTTTTTTTTAATTAACACTGAATATGAATACGCAGTGAAATGTATAATTTGCAGTAATTAGTAATCAATGTGCATAATGTTCAAAACCATAGATTAAATTATATGTTTAAAAAGCAGAATGGTATTCTTTTAGATTATGTACCTTGTGTAACAGGATTTTGTTATGCTAATGGCTGGTGTCAAATCGTACATAAAATACATAGAATCCAAAAGGAAGATTTCCCTGAATGTTTAATGAAAATGAAATAAAGGCAATAAATAAATAAATAAAATATTTAAACCATACAGCCAAGCGTAATGAATTATTGCAATGAAATGTGCTGGTTTGACTGTATGTTGGCATGTGTTGTTTCCCTTGACCTCTGCCTCATTCTGCCAGCACTCAGCAAGAATATTTTCTCAGATGAATGAGTGCCAGCCACATATAAACAGTATCTTTGGTGCCAGATGCCAGAGGAGCAATAGGTCTAAGAGTCCTCTGGTCTGGCCAACCTCACTGCAGCACTCAACCATTAGACCTTGGACTCTGTGCTCTTCTGCTTGTAAGCCTGGAGCAGAAATCCTGCTCTTTCTCATGGGAATGAAAAGGAAGGGATTTGTGGTACCAGTATCAGCATCTCAACATTCACTTCACTTCTCTACTCTAGGTATCGATTTGAGTAATTTCTTGAATTTTTACTAACTGTGGTGTGAATGGGGTCATCTAGTTTATTTAAAGCGTAGCATCTGACTTCACATGACCTTCCCTTTTTATATCATATTGATACAACATGCTATAACATTGACAAGGATAGATAAACCAGTGCAGCTACACTGGATATAGATTTGAGTGATAAGAAGTCATTTCTAAAAATCATTTCTTTTCTCAGATCACACATCACTGGAACAGGTGAACATGACATTACTGTTACAGCTCCCTACAGAGAAAAGTGATGATGTGTGGTCTCTTTTCTTGAGAAAGACCGATAATGCCATACATTTGATTAATGCCATACATTAGAAATAATAACCCCTCTTAGGCATTCTGGCCTGTTAACTGACATCATGAAGTATGTGAGATTTAGTTAGATTTAGGTAACATTACAACATTATGTTCTACACTAAATCATTTATTAGTCCTAAAGAGTTCTCAGATAAAAACTGGTACTAGTCACTAGGGAAATTTTGCTCCCTTTGTCTGCCAATTCTCCTGATTTACAATTCATAAAAACGCCCTATGGTATGCTTTCCTCAATGTTGGTCGGAAATTTACAGAAACAGTGACTCTAGTTTATTGTCTTACTACGTATGCAGTGAAATAGAGTAGATATCTCTTATCTGCCACATGTTGTTTGTAATGTCACAGTTCTTTCCTCACTTATAGTTAGTGGATGTCTTACCTTTGCTTGGTACATACAGTAGATATAGGACAAGGCATGGCTAAATATAAAGTAAAAGATTATTATTGGGGATGAACAATTAAGCATCTGTTACTGTAATTGTGAGATGTAGCCTTGTATTAAATGTTTTCTCAAACCAAATATGTTTGCCTTAACTTAAAAAAAAAAATTGGACATGATTTCCAGTAGATTCATCAATACCAAACATACCAATCTGGACACCTTTTATGATTAACGTGGCAATCAAATCAAATCAGACTGAAAACTGTGTACATGCAATTAACTTGATAACACATCTTAAACATAAAACTCAGCAACATGGCACTTGCAGGTTAGGTGAGCAAAAATATCTACAAACAATAGTACATGAGTCATCAGTCAATTTTCACTGATAAAGAAAGACTTCTATGCAAGAAGACTGTGCTTTATGTGCAGTTGCACAGAATTGCTGTTCTTATCCACTGCAACACTACCTGATCATATCATACCTGAGCATATCTGCATGGACACAAATATGTGCATTTCATGTGCATTGTTAAACCCGGTATTCTCCGTGTCCCATTAATTTTAAAGGCTAATGTTTTCCTCCAGAGAGTTCAGTTGGGGTGACAGGAGAGTGTGATTATCTTTGGGGAATTTTTGTAGCTCTTGAACTTGGTGGATTTCAAGCAAACATGTGTAACCATGCGGATCCATTTTATTACATATCATGATATACTGTAAATGAATACAAAACAAAATGAGACTGTGGGTATAAACTGTGGCTAGGGCTAAATGCTAACACTGTGTACAAACAAACATATCCATTTTCTATGAAAGCCAGACACAGAGATACAGAATCCTCGAACTTAAATAAACAAGACTATGGCAAAAATCATTAATAGATATCCCGCCTCTCTTGCAAGTTTCGGAAGCCTACCTCGTATTGATAACATCTTCCTGATGCACACAAATCATATACAACATCCTGGAAATCAATCTTTTGAGAACAATTCGGAGAGAGTGCATGTGTGCAATAAAACAACCAACCAAACAAACAAAAAAATCTTCTGTGTTCGGAGAAGGATCTCCTTCTCTAAAATCTTCACTATACAGTACATAGTGAAGTCAAGTACATTCTGTTCTATTCTATAGTTAATAGCCAATTGTGAAATCTGTTAAAATCCCATAAATGCACCTTAATTCACAGATTCTTACATCCACTGTACTAACATGATCTTCTACTTTCACTCTCTTCTCTTTTATTAATATTACAACCTATCCATATTTTGTTGGTGCACCATAATACAGTTTTTAGGTATCCACTTGTACATAAGACAATAATGTACATAGGATCAGTGTTTTCCTTGTTAATATGCAACATATTACCTCATTAAGCTCCTTAATACACAGATCTTATATTGTCCACCTGACTGCACTATTGTGCAGTGTATCATAGGTCTTTATGTATTTTCTGTTGTAAATTATCTTTCTTCCTTCTTTTTGTAGTGATTCTATAAATTACCCCAGTCCTGTAATATCCTTCCACATCTTGTTTGCTTTGATGTTGTTTATGTAATTAATGAACTAGTTGCTGTTTCATTATATTTCCCTTCGGAATTAATGAAGCATCTATCTATCTATCTATCTATCTATCTGTCTGTCTGTCTGTCTCTGTCTGTCTGTCTGTCTGTCTGTCTGTCTGTCTTTGTGCTAAGTGGACCTATCATTTGGACTTTTCTTAGAGAGATTTAACATTTCTCATCATCTCTCAGAGGAAACCTAAATGAACATGGAGAGAGCATGCACACAACCTGCACACATACAGTAACCTGAGCTTAAACAGGGGACTATGGGGTTCTGAGTTGTCAAAGCTACAGTACATGTACTGTATGTCACTATGCATCCCAGCTTCATTTATTGTTATCAAGAGCTAAAATTATTAACAAATTGATAAATCCTAATATTACAACAAGATGTTCATAATCATGTTGCTGTATAATGCAGGGGTGTGCATAAGTAGTCTCATTGTCCCATATGGCAATCTGTACTGTTTCAATTAGAATTTACATGGTAGGGGCATTCCAGCAGTTAGATTGATTTGCCAGTATAACAATGTCCAATTAAAATGAGAACGCCTTTATTATTGCTTTATTGGAATGGTAGCACCTGAAAACTGGAGAACACAAATCCTACCCTCGTTAAAGGTGGTAGTCCATCAGGCGTGAAATGAGTACATCGTATATATATCAGTCATATTTCCCTGTGGTGTGAATACATTTGTTTAGCAATTACATATTGATAATTTTAATCTTAAAAGTGAGAATATAATATTAGCATATAAGCACCTATCAGAATTCCTTATGCTATAGTAAAGTGCCATAATTTGACATCTACACTAAACACTAAAATAAAGCAGTGCAACACATGGAGAAAAAGCATATTTCTAGGCATTACCATTTTATACGGCTTACTCTAAAGCATTATGCAATTTTTCCACATTTGGATTCCAAACTTGTATTCAAATGACTGTGGGTGTCTGAGCCTGTATTATTGCATGGAACAACATGCTTTTTATAGGCTGGTGTGAAATTGAACTTTGCTATCACTGCTGCTTTGAAACTGCGTCTAAATGAAGAGTTATATAAAACATGGCCTGGGGGGTGCGCTGCCATGACCCAGTTAAATCCTTGTGGTAGGTGAGCACCCTCTACTCCACCAGAGACTTCTCAAAACAGACAGCAATGGCAGAATACATTAATACAAATGAAGTACTCTCTGACCCAACTGACAAATCAATGGAAATAAAAATGTGCAGTAACAAATAAAAAACAGGCGCTGCTTCATTTAACCTATTCCAAAACTGCTACTGAAAGGCCTCAAGAGCTTAACTATATGTCAAACATGCATACCGATTGAATCACCACCCACTCCACTCTTTTTGTTCAATAGTTAGTGTGCAACTAATTACTCAGGGTGGAACTATATTCATGAGTGCTAAGTGCTTGACTAACATGAGCGTTTCAGAGCGCACGCTCAGTCTCTATCTCCGTGCGTAGGTGTCTGCATGTGTGGAATACACTCTTGTGCACAAAATTTGGACCTGGGCTTTTATAATTTTGTATGCATTTATATTATCAGTCTTTCCAGTGCAAATGCTGAGCATAACCATTCTTTCTTTTTCATTTTACATATTAATATTTGCTGTGATCTTCAGGCCATTAAAAAAATATGACGTTATAAAGTGTTATATGGAATATTCTGAATCTAACAAATTTTCTACATAATAGAACATTTGACCAACTCCAGCAACTGATGTTAGTCATTATTAATAACATTTATGGATGTTTTATTACTTTGTATAACCATGAATTTAGACAAATAATAATATAAGGTGCAAGGAATTAAAAGTACAATTGAGTCAAATGTCTCCTGCCTTCTAAAATATTACCAAAAAGTTGAATGGCTATCCAAAATTACCCCTTAGTTTGAATGAGTATTTGACTGAATTAAAAAGTGACCAAGGTTGTGCTTATCTAACATTTCTGTTACTCACATGCAGTGCATATGGCCCGAAACTTATGCTTATGTACACTAGTACATTAATAACTTTTAGATAAGGATTTTCTAACTTTAATTAACTCAATCTAATATTATTTGTGTAGGGATTTTAAAAAAGTGCACAGTGGCACAAAGCAGTTTTACAGAAATATATACATTCTGGAAATAAATTTAAAATTTAAAATTATGAATTTATTAGGTTACAGTGGCAAGAAAAAAATACAATGTACCACAGGATGCGATTATACATTTTCTGAACATCCACAATCATTCTTATGGTTTCGTGGTATCATTGTATCATGTGATAAGATATGTGGTACAATATCTTATGTACCACCTTCGTGAATGATTTTCAGGGAACAAAACCTCTAAACAAAAGTAGGGCATCATAATGGATCAGGCAGGTCTGGAGAGCAAAAGAAGTCAGAATCACAGTGAGAGAGAAAGAGAGTGAGAGAAGGTGAAAAAAAACAACCCTCCAGTTCAAATTTACCTTAAAAGAAAAAGCTATGTTTTCAGCGTAGACTTACAGTACAAACACACACCAACACTGTTCTTAACAGTAATTGAAAGGCTGTTGGAAACTGTGAGGCTATGTAAGGCACATCAGATTCTTTCTCACTGAAAACACTGTTAGAAATATTTCATAATTATTATTATTATTTTTACATCATCCATGGGGCACAACTCAACTAGTACAGAGATAAATAAACACGAGCACATCTCTCTCTCTCTCTCTCTCTCTCTCTCTCTCTCTCTCTTAAACACAAACATGCACACACACACACACACACACACACACATGCGCGCACACACACACACACACACTAAACAAACAAACAAACAAACACATAAAAATGATTATATTTTAATAAAATCTCATTTAACTACTGTTGGGTCGTGACAAGAATATACATTATTTGTATGAGCAAAGGTTTTCCTTTTTTTTTTTTTTTTTAAAGTTAATTAATTAATTAATTAATTACATTTACACCAAAAATGTAGTAGACTAATGTACACAAGTTTCCAAAAAATTTGGGCACCACAAGTATAGTGTATACATGAGATGATGCAAGAAGCAGAAATAGAATGAAAAGGCAAAGAACTAGCAAATAAATTTTATGTTAAACAAAAATGTGTCACAAAAGTTAATAAATATAGATGATCAGGATTTTTGAATGCTGACAGGAGTATCAGGTGATGCATTATATAAAGTCTTTGAGAAGTGGTTGTCTCTTGTCCCTATGGATCAGGGCACTACTGATGGCAATACAGCCCGTTCGGGTTTGCTGTCCAGTGCTCGACTTCCCTGGAGGCTTCAGATGGAACTTAAGGGAAATAAGAGGCCTGTTGGCTCTGTGTGCCAAGACCAGTGCCAGACTGATTTCATGGCTGGTTTCACACACAGCAGTGATGCGTGTTCCCTGATGCTTTGCTGTGATCCAGCAGGGGGCACTCTGAGTCCTAAAATGTGTTCACATTTATCACACAAGAAATATGGTGTGAGGGGAAAAATTTTTATTTAAATGCATGTGCCTAAAAGTGAGGAAACGGCATACAAGAAGGAAACAACAATGAAATGCAGGATGAGTTTTTTTGTGTGTGTCCTCTTCAAAATATTTAAGAAGTGAGATGAAGTGTCCTGAGAGAGTGGGGCTAAACTGACTCCTGTCTGCATATGCAAATCTACAGAGACATTGTGCCATTTAGTGTATCAGGTTAATGAGCTGGTAGAAAACCTTGCACAACTTGGAAGAGGCAGCAGTGAACCATTAAGGAAAATTGGATGGATTAGTCCAATTACCTACACTGGCAATCCCACCAGGCACGTCTTCTTGCCCCTGGCATGTGAAGCCCTATAACTATTGTTCAAACCTGGACCCTTCTCCTCACTGTTTACTTTTAGACAGTGAAAGACAGGGGTGGGATTCTTGAGTCATTTTACTTAATTACTACTGTATTCTTAAGATTTATTTGTGTGTACTTATATGGTACTTAACTATTGTTGAAACTGAATAATGACTATTTAAATATTTGAAAAATTATCATTTCCATTTAAACTTTTTAGATTTGTTACCAGTACTGTAGAGAGAGAGGTTGCTTTTGTGGAAAGTAAGAGGATGAACTCTTTATTTGTGGAAAAGGCTTTTTTGCAAATTTCCCCCGAAATTCTAGTGTTATATATTACTTATGTACTGGTCTCGTCAACCAATGACAGTATACAATACCTAAAAGATATGGGAGCAGTATGAGGTGACGTGACCGACTTTTTGCTCCTGGTCAGTCTCCAGTTTTTAGCTTCAGACACACACTACTGGCTCTCGGTCCTTGGCAGAGCAAGTGGCAAAGAAGGGGCATGTAAATACACATATTGGCTCATCCATCTAAGCATTTATGTTCCAGATTAATTATAATAAGATTGAAGAAATATTGTCTATGTGACCAAAACTATCAGTGAAAAGTAAGCTACCAAGAATAATTTTAATTCATTATGCGCTTTGACCTTCTCATACAGCACAATTTTGTTTGTGATATAGCTTTTCATGTTCATATGAAAATGAATAAGACACTGGATTCAAAGTGTTGAGAAGCAGATAAAAAAAAAAGACTCATAAAAAAGATATATGTGTGTGTGTGTGTGCGTGTGTGTGTGTGTGTGTATGTGT
>JAQMYK010000033.1:19794596-19807159 GCA_030014345.1 Clarias buthupogon
CTTTTAAATTTTTAAGGTCACAGGCGGTTGTATAAGCATTTCACTGCATATCATACTGTGTATGACTGTGTATGACTGTATGTGACAAAATGAATTTGAATTTGAATATAGTATTTAACAACAAGGGAAAGAAGGATATAACCAAAAGAATATTAGAGTTTCTAAATGTGCTTTTCTCACAGTAAAGCTGCATTATTTATTGATTGATTAATTGATTGATTAATTGATTGATTGATTGCCAGTCATTGTAGGAGACAGTTTTTCAGTACAGTAACATGACAAATCTACAAAACACAAAAATAAACATAACAGCAAAAGCACTGATGATAATAAGACCTCCAGCTTAAAGCTGCTTCTGATATATTACTGTTAATATACGGATACAGAAACAGGCAGATTTACATTTCAAACAAGTGGATACGATTTCCAGTGTGTACACATAATTTACTTGAATACATATTGTATCTTCTAATATGATAAACAACAAGGATGTGTGACTGAAGCTCTGCATGGAGGGCATAGAGGTGCAGCAGTTCATGCTGCTATATTACAGCTCCAGAGTATCCAATTGATCCAGGTCTTGAAGTACTACTTGTTTAATGTTTAACGTGTTATCCTCATTTGCTTGGGCTTCCATGGGGTTTCCATTCAGTTTCTTATCACCTCCGCAAAGTGATTACAAAAAATAATAGCGGGATTTAAAAAAAAAAACTGTTCCCAGGTTTGAATATGTGCGCATAGTGACCTTCAATGTATTGGTGTCCCATTCAGGTTGCATTCCTGTCTCATGCCCAGTGTTCCCAAGGTAGGTTTCAGATCTACTTTGACATAGAATAATATAGTGAGAATGTAGTTAAAGAGTATAATGAACATGAACATGGAACCTGTTCATGTTCAGAAAGGGAGCCTGGAACTAAAAGATCTTGACCTCCCCTGACAGACTGCACAGTTTGTGGGTGTGTCCAGAAAATAATCCGAGCTTATATAGCTATTCAAAATGCTATATCAGTTAACAATGCTTTGACAGATCTTTACATACTTATAGATTTATAAAAACATTGTTAACTGATATAGCATTTTTAATATGATATATGAGCCCTAACTTACCACTTCCCATATACGCACTTTCACTCTGCACCCTCTTGCAATATATAGGTACTGCCAGCATACGCAAGCTCATAATTTATAACTGGAGAGCTCAGCTGAGAGTGGACAACATTAACGTTCACACACATACACAGCCGATAACTCTTTTCTTCTGAGAGAATTGACTGTTAATCCTGCTGTGTATCCTTCTTAATATTCCTGAATACTGCCAGCCTTATTGACAAACTGCTACATTAGATGACTTGAACATGTATTAATAATGGAAATAATTAGCTAATAGCCTTTGCTTCAGCAAGGGATTTGTAGGATTTGTGTGAATAAGAATTAATCCCAGACACTCACTGATACCTGCTCTCGCTCTTCCCTGGAGTATAACTAAATCAGCAATGACAGCTGCATTCTCTGAAGAGAGGAACTGGTGAAACAAACCCTGTACCAGCAGAGACATTTTACACACCAGAGCACATGACAAAGATCATCATTTAACACTCAATAGTATAATGCTTATTAAGGTCTTTTTGTGACAGGACGAGTTACACTCATGTCACATTGCCCTGAGTATAGATGAACACAATCATGACACAGCCTTCAGTCTCAATCTGTCTAAACTGCTTGTTAGTAAAGCTATTAGTAAGCTAGTCCAGGAGAGATTCAGGTTGTAATTCCATGTCAAGCTGACATAGAGACACTATGGCATTAAGTTTATGTCATTTTAAATTCATTTTTCAGGTTGGGTTGAGCAGTTTTGATTTCTAGGGAGTCAGCCTTAAGTGACTGTGATCTGCATTGACATTATCAAAAACATGGCAAGGCCAGGAGACCTCTTTTAATTTAAACAGCACCAGAAGTCTAGAGTTGACAGATTTCCCTGACATGATATTTTAAAATGTAATGAAATCGGATTTATTCTGACAGATTTTCTGCAAATGATCTGGACACTTTTGAACCCATTATGTTGAGTACAAAACAGTAATTTCCCCTCAACATTCCTGACTATCCTATTTATTTCTTGCTGCTCCATTAAGAACATCACCCCCTTTCATGTGATTCCTCCCCTCTACAGACAAAAAAAAGACCTTACATAAAAGACAGAATCCGGGTGCCATGACAACAGGAAGAATCAAAATCCAATTATACGATACTTCCTCCCACTTCATCGTTGCGTTGAAGAACTTCCTCTACTCACACACTTCCTGCAACATCAAAAGAATTTTGACACATTTAAGTCAATCATTCTTACACTTGCATACTGTCTTATAAAATCACATTCATGCTCTAAAATGGAGCAAATTGCAAGGTTTGCGATGAACTGCAGAAACTGAGCCGAAGCTATTGGGGGAACTCCACAAACCTCATGGCACTATAATGCACCATTGGTCACAGCTTGATGCCACACTGCTGCACATCATTCTGCCTGCTGTATGATAAAATGGCTTCCAAAATGATCATATTATGCTGTAAAAAAAAAAAAAAAAAAAAAAGTAGAAAAACATGTGGCATCCTCATGAACATCATCATTTTCCTGCATCAATAGTGTATAAAAAGAAAAATACTATTCAACACTGACACATATTTGAGTCTCATGTTTATTTCACATTTCAAGAACTGCTGAAAAGCTCAGCTGGCATGTCTATGTGGCAATACTCTTTGTTTCAGTTGATGCAGCTGCTCTGGTCCATGCTTGCTTCTCTGTTTCTAGAGCATGGAGAAGACAGGGCTGTCATCCATCAACACCCTCTATCCTCCCTCTCACCCGTTGGTGTGGAGCCATGGCAAATTCAGGGGAGGGAGGACAGGAATCCTGTTTTGTAGGAGGAGCAGCATGAATATGTCAGCCCCAAGAGAAGTGGTCCATACAGGGGGTGCATGGTGATTCTTTCCTGCTGTGCTCAGTGGCTGTATCTCCCGACTTAATGTGAGCGTGAACAGCATGGGACTGTCAGACATCCTCCCACCCACATATAGCCAGGGTAACTGTATAAAGACTCTCAGGGTAACCCAATTACAACTATTTAAATGATTCCTTTCATGGTTTATCCAACTGTATCACACAGAAATTGTATGCATTATAATGAGATATCAATTTCATCTAATTTCATACAAATCAGTTCATGAGAAAAGATTCCCTCCTTTTATGCGAACCATTTATAGGTTCAGCTTGCATGTGCAAATTTGAAAGCATGATACCCCATTACAGTAGGTGTTAAAGCTTGTGTCTACTGATGAAAGCTTTTAAAATATCAGATTAAAAAAGTCTGTGATTTAATAAATATAAATAAAAATATAAATGTACAGAAAAATAGGAGCTATGATGAAATTTATCAAATTTATGTATGCAGTAGCATAAAAATACAACAAATAATACTAATACTATATAATAATGTATTAATGGAAATTAACATGTGTAAAAGAAAACAATCTAATGTGATTCTAGTATATTGCCAACATATTGCTTCTTGAATAGATCTTGAAAATATAAAATTATATATTTTTTCAGATTCTGATACATATTCAGAAACATATAAAATAGAACTTGATCCCTCACATTCTTTTATTTAGCATAATCACAAGCAGTAAATTAAGACCATGATCTCATAATCTGGGTGTGGGGACTATAGGCTATTTTATCCCTCTTCCAGTTTGCTATTTTGAAAATTTAATAAATCATTGTCAAAACTTTGGCTAATGCCCATAGTTTACAGGATAAGCTAACTGAGCACTAATCTCCTAAATTCGCAAATCACATTAAGTCCATTTATAATATTATAAACATAATTCATTGTATTCACTTTTAATATATTATATTTAAAAAGGAAGAAGAAGAAAAAGAAGAGATGATGATAATGATGATGATGACAAAGATGATTATGATGAAAAATTCCATGTTTGACAAAGCAATGTCTAAGATTAAGACTGATTAAGATGATATTTCCTTTATTGTCTTCGGCAGACATTTTTTGGATTTTAAAGGGACTATGACTGTTTAATATTGGCCTTAATTTTTTATCCTTTTTTTGTGTGTATTCACAACCCAAAGCAGATATCATGTCTTAAAGTTCAGAGTTTTACATAACAAGGACACATCTCTGTTTTACTCAAACATCACCCTGCATGGGTAATTTCAGAAAGTACATAACTACATGTAACTACACAAAGTATATGTAGATGTGTTTAAGCTTTGAATATAAATGTGTATTGTGGATTAGAGTCCTGCTATTAGAGTCCTGCTTAAGGACAGCCTCAGTTACAGCAGCAGTTTAAAAAAAAAAAGTACATATCTACATGATCCAGGTAAGACTAAAGCAAAGGAAATTCTCAAACTGTTTAAACAAGTGCTGTCATGGCCCCCAGGGGATTATCCACAGCAGTTTCATTCTCAGTATTGTTACTATTCCACCAAGAATTGTTTTAAAAAACAATTGTCTTGGTCAAGCCTTACCTTTTGAATAAAATATATAAAATATTTTGCATTTATTGGACATCTTCACCTATTTTAAGTAATTATGTTAATTTTATTTAACAAAAAATATTAATATTAATATTAATATTTGTATCTGGAAATTTATTTTACCAAGTCATTGTTGGACCCAACTAACTTTAAAAGAAACCGACTTTAGAAGATTTTAAAAAATCTTCTTGAATTTTTAAACAGTACAATTCACTCGTGTCCTGCCATTAATCACAAAATCTTAAATTATTCTTCACTATATCTACAAAAGTAATACCTCGGGTCAAATTATTTATCATTCTTAATTACTCTTAGGATGGCCTAAATATGAATATGTTATAACCTAAGTCTTCAATTTAAATTTGCTTGGTTAAAAAAAGGTTGTAGGAAACAAAAATAATAATAATTCAAGGTAAATTGCAAAACAGAACTACTACTAGTTAATTTAAACAGCAAAAATGCAAAAAAAAAAAAAACTACAAAAAGCCCTTTTACTCACAGAATCATCTCCCATCATGTGTAATTATTGACAATACGAGAACTTAGTTGTGGTTGGTCTCTATTAAAAGTGTGGAGTATATGAAGAGCATACTCAATGGGCTGCAGATGTACTTGTAGCCTACAGGATTTTTTTTGTCTTCTGCCTCCCACTCATGACCACCCACTTCTTAACACCAGACAAGAAAAAATGCACCAGCAGCCAGTTGATAGGAGGCATACAGTGCTTATATGGGTTGTCATTGAAAAGGTAACACACAATAAACCAATTTCTAGTAATTACCTAATAATAATTACATATATTACAAAAGCAGCAACAAACTGTATATATAGAAAGGTTTTGTAGTTCCTGTTTTCATTAAAGAATTTTCAGTAAAAAATATATATTTTTAATTATAGAAGAGTTTTTTTTTTTGACGATGTCTTTGAGAGGAGCCTATGACACATGGCTTATATAATTTTTTAATTAGCATATACTGTAATGACAACATCTAGATTTGTAAAATCTGTAGTTCTCATTTCTGTCACATCCCTCATCACATGATCTCCTGTTGCAACTTAAATTTGCTTTTGCTATTTAAATAATAGAAAATGAGGTGGTGTAGTGGTTAGCACTGTCCTCTTGCACCTCTAGGGTCCGGATTCGATTCTCGGCCAGGCTTGATTCCCGTCTCTGTGTGCATGGAGTTTGCATGTTCTCCCCATGCTTGGTGGGTTTCCTCCGGGTACTCCGGTTTCCTCCCACAGTCCAAAGACATGTAGATTAGGCTAATTGGCATTCCCAAACTGCACGTAGTGTGTGAATGAGTGTGTGAGTGTATGTGTGTGCTCTGTGATGGATTGGCACCCTGTCCAGGTGTACCCCGCCTCGTACCCTAAGCCTGCTGGGATAGGCTCCAGGTCCCCGCAACCCTGAATACAGGATAAAGTGTATGATATTGTATGAAGTGTAAGATAAAGAAGATGAGTGAGTGAGTGAGTGAGTAATATGTGTATAATAATAATGTGTGCATCAATTTAGTCCAGTTGAGTCCATTAATGTCACAAGTCAATGTAATGTAAACAATAGAACACACCTTTAAAGAAGCAGTTTAATTGCACATTATTGTGGAGGATGCAGTGCTTGGGAAAGAATCTCAAAAGCTCTTACATGGCTGAACATCCCTGAAATAAAATAAAAACCAGAGGTGTCATTTTTATTCACAATGTGAAATCATTCACACATCCATGTCAACCCACTAGAGCAACCAAAACCATTTAGTGAAGAAAATATGTGAAGCTAAAATAAATATAAACACTACACAAAATAAATCATTTAAAAAACAGTACAAAATAAAAAGTCTGTGCAAATTTGCAATCCAATGTCTCTGTCCACATCATTACTCCATGCAGTAGTTCGTTAGATTATGCACATTTTATTTTAAAAGACATTCACAAAATAGCATATTGCAACCTTTAATGAGTTGTATCTGTTGTGTAGAAAATATTCAGATAACTGATTTCATTAAAATTTATTGTGTTTTTATACATATCTTTTTAGCTTCAGTCTATGTTGCTGGTGAACACTTACTCAGAATAACAATAATAAATTGTGAAACAAATCAAAAGATGCAGTGGAAGGCACAGTTGATAAAATCCTCTGACAATTGAATGATAAATTTGTAGGCCCATGCCTTGTTGTACTGAGGGTTGCCTGGAGGTTATTGCTGTGTAGTTTATCCACTCTTGCCAATTTATCACCCGGGCATGCTAGCGGTCATATTTAAAGAGAGAGAGAGAGAGAGATTTTGCTGAGGCAAGAGATACATTTATGTAAGTACTAGACTCATATTTTACACACCACTAATAATTTTCAGAAAAAAATATTCACATACTATAAAATAATTTATAGTGACCATAAATTCATTCTGAATATCTGTGTCTTCCTCTGTAAAATTAAATACGTTGTGCATTTGTTGGGTTGGAACAGATTATTGTTTGGGATTGCATACAGTAGCGTAGTATTTTTATTGAGTAGCCTCATGAAATCTTTGCAAATATTAACATGCCTAATTAGTGATTTGATAAGGTGCCTGACTTTTAATGAAGTTGGTTTTGTTGAAAGAAAAATGTTTAAAAAATGAGATACAGTATAGTAAAAATGTCACCTATATTTATGTTTGATAGAAAGACGCATGCTTTACTTGATGTTGAAGGAATTCATAACCAAATGCTTTGCTTGTTTAAAGGTATAGGAGGCAACTTTTAAAAATTAAGCAGCCTAGCATGAGGATTTAAAATCTAACTAATACTAGTCCAAGACAAATTTGGGATACAGTTTTGCTTAGTAGTGTCACAAAACTCACTTTGACACTCAAGTTTTCCTATCATATACAGTACAGGACACATACTGTCTGAACATACTTCCAAAATTGAATGAAACATTGCCAAGTTTCTTAATGTGGCTGGACATCCATGAGATGGGCATTAAAATAACTCACCAGTCATGGATTGATTCAGCTTCAATAGTCACAGCTGCAGCCTAGCAGTCAAGCAGAAATAATGCCAAATCATGTCCTTTTGGAGATTTCTCTTCTCTCTCAATCCATCTGCTTAAAGTGGTGCTGATAAAAAGGCTTGATCTAATCAAATTTGTGGCTTCCTTTTTGCTTTCTTTGCTTACTGTTGTGGCTCATTTTGATCTGAGCCTATATACAAGGGGCGTTCAAGACCAATTGGGACTTCTGATGAAACAATTGATATTCATAGAAGATGTCGAACACAATAATGTAAGAAAACATTTGAATTTTTGAGTTTCAGATGTGAAGCAGGCAGTCTGGTATTGGCTCCAACATACTGAGAAAGGCTTCTACCGCGATAGTATCCAAGCACTAGTTAAATACAGGGATAAGTGAATTAGTGTAGCAGGGGATTAAACAGAGAAATGAATGTAGATTTTACTCTCATAGGTGTGTTTACATATATGTAGTTACCAGAAATTTATGTTTGGAAACACCAATGGTCCTAGGAGTCAAACTTTTAATAACTCCAATATTTTTTTAATAATTACACAATTAGAAAATCATTCCTCTGGTACATTGAATTCAAGGAAAGAATGACCGTAAGTGCTAAAGGCTAATATTCAAACCAGTTTTATTTATCATGGCCTTAGAAATACAGCTTGGATTTCCACCTGGAGTTTGTGACTAAGAGTTAGTGAATGTTTCAGTAATATAACTGTTAGGGGATTCAGCAAACTAATGTATGAAGTCATCAAGCATATTTAAAAAAGCTCATCTATAATTGTAATCTGCAAACACTTCTCCTTGTTGACTGAAAGACTGACCTCTTTGCCCAAGGCAAAAGTAATCAGATTAAGAACCCAATGCAGCGTCAGCTTGCAGAACTCCAAGCTAATGAAAGGCACTACACTAACAGGAATGACAGGCTTTTCTCATATCTTCCAGCCCTCAAATTGCTTCTACAATAGTCCACATGATGTGGATGACTCACCTTCCCAATAACCACTCCTAACTCAGCTAAAGCAAGCTCAAGGAGGTTATTCTCAATAATGGACTGACAATTTTTCAGAGCTTGTTCTAATAACTATACATTGAACAGAAACAAATCCATTCACAGCAGCAATCACACACACACACACACGCACGCACGCACACACATGATTAAGATATTTAATTTATTTCTTTTGTAGTTTATAGTTTTGCCTTTTTATTTTAGTAACTGTGTTGAAATACTTCAATGTCCTTGCATACAGTATATTGTATAAGACTGTTTTTACTGCTTAAATTATCCTTGTGCATTTAATACTATTTCAATAGTAGCAACTCAACCCAAGCTTGAAAAGATGTAAACTGGTTACATAGTATTTGCTAATAAATTGTGTCCAAAGAATGATAATACATTGTCATCTGTGACCAGTATCACTGAACACTGATGTAAATTTGACTAGAGAAAAACTGAGACTGTGGCAGTGCTATTGATTTGGTCTCAGCCGTACAAATTTGTCTCAGTTTCCATCGTGGGTAAGAGTGGAAGCTGTTCCATTGCTCCAACATCATGCTAACAGAAGGACAGAAATCTTCCTAATTTGCCATGCCAGAGGTTCTCTCACCCAGAGTGAGAGTGCCAGCAGTGCTGATGGAGGAGGCATTAATTAGGCTCAGGCAGCAATGGGTACATTGGGACAGAGGCCTGCATTTCAGTTGCAGCCACATGTCGGTCTCTCCTGTGCCCCTGGGAACCAGGGATGGATGAATATTAACCTTCACCATATGCCATAATAGCTATGCTATTACAGAAGGACTTTGTATGTGCATGCGGTATGATTTGACCTTTCCAACAAGGGATTCATTTCAACAACTACAAAGTTCTTAACCCCTTGCTCAGCATGATATATTTAGCAATACATTTAGACAGTGTCTATTTATACGGTGTTAAGACAGTCATGATTCTAAACAATTGTAGTAACTTCCATTCCAGGTCTGACTTCCAAAATAAACACACATTGTCAAAATGTTGAAAATATAAGGTTGTGGCTGACCTTCTAAATTTTATCTCAACACACCGCGGTCCCCAGACATTAAAGTCCTTGTGTGCAAGAATTTCTATGGAAAACTGAATTGATAGTTCTGCATTGATCAGTTTCACAATATATTACATCATATATCTGACATTCTGAAATGAATTCAAAAGTCTTAACTTACAGCAAGTTTGCACATATTTATGCAAGCTGAAGAGAAAGAGAATAACATTACTTATTCATACCAAGGGACTTCTCTGAATAAACCAGGCATTGGGGTACATAATATACATATCTCAAAGCTGTATAAACACTATTTTAACATTACGATTCTCATTAGAATTATTGCAATATTACAATATTATATTTACAGTTCATCTACAATTAGAAAAAAAGGAGTAGTTATATTTTCAACTAATAGTGCTGAGACTTATCAAATGATCAATGAAAACATAAAATCTTTATTGTGAAAGTACAGTAGCTGGCCTTTTGACTTAATTAATAATTAAAATCATTGTACAAGCTTTAGTATACTGTCTGGTAGTCAGCCTATCCTCACTTTTACACAAAATGGCACTATTTTCATTCATAAAGAAACAATTTTGCACCCACAATGAATCAATCCTAATGTGAAAGATTAAGAAGAATCAGACCGGAAACAACACTGGTCAAAACTACAGTATATGTATAAATTAAATTACAGTTTACCTTTAATTATAAATGATATTAGTTATGTTTTGCCCTCATAATACACTTTTGCTCATTTCATGTGGAAATGTATGAAAGAATATGAGGACTGGTAAACAACACCTTAAGCATAAAAACTTAAGCAGATGAAACTTAAGAAAGACAATAAATGACAGAATGATGGTTAAGTTATGTATTTTCCTGGTATTGTCCAAAGTATTACCTCAACTTGTAGGGTATTTGTACTTTCTTTTTTGACTTGCCATCCTTCATTTCTCACCCATCTGTCAGGAGAATCTCAGCAAACCTTCACAGTGCAGGCTGACTTTGCCTTGTAAATGTAACATCTTTCAGCAAGACTGTAGAGAGTTGTTGTATACAAAAATAGACACTGCTTTCTTTATCTCTATTTTTCTTCAGTGCAGCAACAAAAGCTTTGAAAATCAAAACCACAAAATCTTTACCTTGAACTTTATTCCATATTTTGAAAATTGGAAGGTTGTTCTTTTTAATGCTCTTTTGGCAAGAATGCATCTTAAGTTACCTTGTTAATGACATTTAGAAGATGAACACAGAATAAGGAGTTGTTTAAATTTTCCACAAAATATACAATCAAACAAAGAAAATGCAGGCCTGGTTTGCAGCATATGACTTATTGATTTTACGATTACAAGGCCTAAATCGTTTAATTGTGTTCAAATTCATGGCTTGTAGCTGTATATCTGAAAAATCAACTCCCTCTTGATTGCAGGAATGAAAGTTTATACCCAGCCTACAGAATTCATCTGACTGGAAAATGAAAAGTTTAGCTAGATCAATGCCTAATGACTAGGGTAAAAGAATACAGTGCTGCTAGACTGTGCATGCCAAACTGGGATCAATAGAGTACTGCATTTTAGATCGCAATAGGGGAGGTGGGAGATGGATCAATAACAAACAAATTTTCAGCAACCCAAAAAGCTTGGACTGTATAATTAGGTCACTCACATTGAAAAAGTCTCAGTGGGAAGTCCATAGCAATCAGTTCCATTTGTGCTGTGGCAAATGAACAAAAACTGCTTTGACATATTTAACATATTTACCAGTTTTAATGATAGAATAATCTCTATAAGGCGGACATCAGTCTTATTAATGTTTTTCACCATAATTACTTACATGATCTCAAAAAATGTTTGCGCCTGCCATTATCCTATGGAGGAGGGAACTGACTTGGTGAGTGGCAATAGCCCATTAAAGGCTGCTGAAGGCTTGATGGTGGAGAGAGATTTGCGTGGGTGCGAGTTGAATTTAATGAGGAGTGTAGTCACAGTTAAGGCAGCACAAACTGCAGGAGAGAATTTCCCAGCTGCACACATGCCTGCCAGTGACGATCACACAATGAGTTCGACTTCCTTAACAACATTGAACTAACAAAAGTGTTCCTTCTTTTCTAAGTGTCTCCCTTAAGAGATGAAAGTTGAGAGGACGATACTCAATTTAACAAAAAGAATAACAGTGACATCTTCCATTGATATAACTGTCTTGGTGGTTCAACACGACTACTGAATTTCAGGAATGTTCAAAAAAATCCCATGTGATGAAAGCCAAGTGGTTCATCTTTCTGTTAGGCTTACCTTTAATGGGGCCCAAAGTTTTTCATTCAATTTATACACTACAGTATACAGCCAATAAAAGTTTCTGCGTGGATTTAGAATTAACAGCCTTTGATTGGATAGTTATTGCAATGATTAATGTGTTTCAGGTAGCCAGTGCAAAAAGCAATGTACCCATCATGCATAGTTTACACTGTACAAGCTTCTGGAGGCAAAGATATGATATAGGATTGGTTTAGTTGGTTTGGTCTAGGCTCAGTACTGTTATGTGCTAATAAAATAAATTCAGCTGACAACCTAAATGTACTGAATGACCAGATAATCTCATCTATGTATTTTTTTTGTCTTGGCATTGGCGTATTCCAGGACAACAACAGCAAAATTCAATGTGTTAAAGTGGTGAATCATTTTTACAGTTGACTTGACCTCCACAGAGTCCTGACTTTAAACCCACTAAAATGTAATTGTCAGCTGTAATTAAAGCTATAAGCTGCTAATTTGAAATAGTAGAGTGTGTGACTATTTTTGACTTGGCAGCGAATACTTAGATAATAGTTACGTGGTTATCTGGATAATATTTATTAATTATAATATATGAAATGCATGTAAATAAAAAATGAGGAATCACATGAAAATAACTATTTTCACAACTGAAACTTCTTTGTTTTATATGTCATTTGGTTATGTGTGTGTGTGTGTGGAGGGGGGAGCG
>JAQMYK010000033.1:19807259-19818523 GCA_030014345.1 Clarias buthupogon
GGTAATCCCATGTTAAAATTAAAACACATACACTATATGTACAAAAAATGTCTAAAACACACATGTAATTTTCACCATGTGTAAACTGTGTGATCAAGCCTATGGCCTTTGATGGCCTCTGATAATGAAATTTCTGGAAAACATATGTTTCCCTCTCAAATTCTATACTGTATATATGTATATATTTATTTTTATAAAACCTGAAGATTACAGGGTTAACAATTACATGAAAAGGTAATCTTGGATTGACTGAGTGGAAGTGTAAACAGTATAAATGGCTTTAAGGAAACAATTTAACAATTAAACAATTATAATAATTATTTCAGGAAACATTTCACTATCAGTTAACACATAAAAACATTGGCAGTGAATGATTAATAATTGTGGGTTTCAATTTCAGTTTATGGGGTAGAATCAAGTGTTTGCATCTTTGTAATTGTTGGGCTGGCTAAACAATTAGCATTTTTTATTTATTTATTTTTTTTACATTTGCACAGCAGTATCTTTAAAGCAGTTAATGAAAACCATTATTGGAATTTTATATTTTGAACTCAGTCTATTGTTTTAGTTACACAAAACTTTGTAACTTTGTAAAATATGATCAAAATGGGATGATTATCAAAAGTCCTGCTGATACCAAAATTAAAAAATACCATATTGTCAATTTCCACTGGAGCATCTACTGTTATATGCGTGTTATAAATATTGCAATATGTTTTACATTATCCGAATATGGAAAAAACAGTGACTGACCATGACAAGTACGGCCTTCTTTAAAATATTTGCATCATTTCTTTAAAATGTCTCTGTGCCAAAATCACATACTGTAAAATTACGCAAATATATTTATGGAGACTTATCCTTGTACAGCTATGTGTAAATGTTTGACCATTTTTCGATAACACTACAGTATTTCTTTATTTTGAATGATTACTTAGTGATACAGATGAGGACACCAAAGGAACTTTATAGTGATATTGACCCATATGAGAGACAAAGCAAGGCTGTGCCCCAGTGAATATGGAAACACTTTCAAAATTGTCTAGTGATGACTCCTCTCATGATTAATTTTAGTCAAAATATCTCTGCTGACCTTGACATCATTTTTGGTTTGTGCTGATGCCTGGTGAATTGGGATATGAAAGAGCTGACTTGCCTTAGAGCAGATTCTATATTTCCTTTGAAACACACTTGTTTTGTTGCTCTTTTGGGAAGCTAATCAATCTACTTTTGAATTCCTGGGTAGCTAGTGAGTGTGTACAGGGGTTTGTTGGGTGGGGGATGGAAGGGGGGGTGGGGGGTGGGCTGTGCTCTCTCTTTGCTCTAGAAATTAACCTGACAAATATGTGGATGCTGGCTAGATCATCACTCTTTTCAGAAACAAATAAAATACATATGTACATTTTGACAGCAAAATGAGATAACTATTTTACAGAAAGAAAAAATTAGAGAAAACATTCTCACTGCCCACAGTTTTGTCACAATGAATAAATCAGCCTGCATTTGTGTTCGTGGTTATTTAAGTATGCAGTTAAATATCAATAATTGTTGATGGGATTTTAATAAAAATATAGCAAACTCATGCATTGAATGTGATTTTGTAGTGAGTCAATGGCAGCAAATTTAGCTCAAGGAAAAAAAGAATTGAGTTTTGTTTCACACAAAACCTTATAAACTACAAAGATTGTTGAAGGCCATGAGAAACAAAACAAAAAGTTCAGCCTACAATGCATCATCAAGCTCCTCCTTTACCAGTTTCACATTGGTAGATGATGACAGTACTTCATCATAGTACATTTTGCGACAACAAACAGCTACCCGAATATGTTTGTCATGTCTCTTGCACACAACGTTTGCACAACTTGACATTAATATGCACTATTTTCATGTTAAGGAAAGAGGGAAGTGTTGATTTGGAAGTGAAACATTTTAAACAATATTTCTAAAGATCCTTTGCACAGTCTCGGCAGCTTTTCAGCCATCTTCATGAGTTTCTTAAACATCTTAGTAGATCACTGTCTGCTTATTCACACACACACACACACACACACACACACACACACACACACACACACACACACACACACACACACACACACACAATGTGAGGGCAATTTGGGAATGCCAATTAACCTAATCTGCATGTCTTTGGATGGTGGGAGAAAACCGGAGAACCTAGAGAAAACCCACCAAGTACAGGGAGAACACAGACCTACAGTAAGCATGCAGATCTAAGGCGCAAATCAAACAACAGTACTTACCACTACAAAATCATGCTGGCTACTGTCTGGCTCCTAAATGAAAACGAATTGTGTGGACAAATATGCAATTTGAATTAAAATTTATTTATTGTCAGTAAAAAGATCATATTAACCTCTATGAAATAAGTTTATACATGGGCTTTACTACTATTTACATTTATAAACAAATTTTACCCACAAATCTTTAGGAAAATTAGCTTAATATAACAAAAATATTGTAGTGTGTTTAAAGTATTAAGTTTGTTTATACTTATTACCAGAGGTTTCATTACTGTACTTAAGTACATATTTAATGTATCTGTACTTTACTTCAGTAGTTTTATTAGAAGGCACTTTTTACTTTTACTTTGGTCAAAATTACAGCAAATATATTTCTTTACATACATCTCTGCATGACGTTGCATTACATAACCACACTGGAGTGCAGTATATGAAGTGAAAGTTTCGCCACCTACTGACTATTATGGGTAATCGTGTGACTTTCCTTTTCTTCAAGACTAATAATATTCAGGAAGCAGAGAGAGAGAGTTTTAGAGAGAGTTTTGCTAGTAAATTTGATAGTACTCAAGTAAAAGTAGAAGTCCTCCATTTATATGTCTACTTGAATAAAAGTACAAAAGTACTTACCTTCAAATATGAAAGTGAGAACTTGGAGGACTTTTAAAGTAGTAAGGAGTAAAATAATTAAATGGAGGACTTCTATTGTACTTTTACTTGGGTACTATTTGCCCTAAAGAATCTCTATAGTACTTTTACTCAAGTACAGGTTTTATGCCCTTTGCCCACCACTGCATATTACATACAAAGCATTTTCAAACAATAATCCAACTGTGTGATATACATAAATAAGAAGCACAAACACTTACATTATCCATATAATGTAAGTGTAATAAAACAATTTTCAATCTAAAGTTTAGATTGAAAATTGTTTTATTACACTTACATTATATGGATAATTTAATTTTGAGGTTCCATTAGGATTTAGCAAAACAGATATGATTTTGAAAAAAATCTATATGATTCTCAGTCATAACTATGCCAAGATCTGTGCCAATGATTTTAAACTGGCATTGTTTGGCATAAAATCTGTAGATAAATAGCAAGTTGAGAAGATATACAGTATAACACGTTCTCCATATGTCTCTCAAGTTCATTGTTGATGCTAATAATAAATGTCAATATAAATGGGCAATTGACAGTTTACAGAAAATGTGTAAACATAAATACAATGTGTAAGACAAATGCAGTAGGTTCAATATGCAGAAATCCTTCACCAATCCTGTCTCCATTTAGCAGGGTGATCATTCCCAGGCACAGGTACCCTGAAGGAGGAGTGTATTCATGTTTGTTTTACTGAAGTGGGGACAGGAGGGCTTTGTTTATGGCCCATGT
Organism: Clarias buthupogon; assembly: GCA_030014345.1. Taxonomy (NCBI): domain Eukaryota; kingdom Metazoa; phylum Chordata; class Actinopteri; order Siluriformes; family Clariidae; genus Clarias; species Clarias buthupogon. The sequence continues at coordinate 19,810,913 of JAQMYK010000033.1, forward strand.
TCAGCAAAATATTCTATTTTTAATACCATGCAATCACACACTGAAGAGGCTCTCTCTCTTAATCCTCAAGGATTACACCATGTATGACTAGCACCCAAGGCCAAACAGCTTGTCTAAGACAGACAGGAGAAACACACATCTTGGAGCCCGGAGGAGTAGCAGGGAAATTGTGGCAGACACATCACAGGATATTTTCACTGTTTTTTGAAACCAATTTCCAAAATCCCTGATGAATTAAAATGTAAGTGGGTGGTTCTGCATGAGTTATTTTTTATAATATATTTTATCATAACAAATAATTTTTATTCTAATAAGCATTTGTAAATTAAAAAAAATTTAATATAAAAAGAAGCGACCTGATGAATCTATGAGTAAATCTAATCTTTGAATCTAATCTTTGAGTAAAGTTGTGTTGTTTACATTGCTGTTCTCATGAGAGGAGTCTTAGGCACAGCATAAATGCAGTTGAAAACATTTATTTACAGAAGCATTAAATAAACAGGAATCAAACAGTAAACCAAATGGAACAGGACAGTGACATGAACAAAAGAGGATAAGAGAAATGGGGATAACAGGAAGCATCCCCATTTAGGGAGCATCTCAGTGGTAACAGAGCTAACAGGACAACGAAACTTGAAAAAAATATCACTTAACTTAGGTTGAGACTTGGTTTCGACCTTCCTGCTGAGTTGAGCAAGCTGGGTGGAGAGAGATGTACCCTCACCTAGGAGGTCCTGCATCCTCTGCACCAGATGCCAGGCTAGGAGCACAGCTTGGCAAATGTCCAGCTGGATGGCAAGCTCCTTTGCTTACTGCTGGATGATGCATAGCCACCACTGTTGCTCTGTGAGGCCTGTCCTTTGTAACCATAAGGTACAGGGCTTCTCTTAACCTTTACTATTATCACACTCTGAACCAATAGTCCCCCATGTCCCTCTGAGGGCTCTTGTTTCCTTCCACACTTGAAAGACATGCAGGGTAGGCTAATTGGTGTTTCCAAATTTGTCCATAGTGTTTGAATGAGTGTCTAAGTGTCTATATGTCTGAAGCCTGGTTAAAGTAGGAGGGTGCCATGGAGAGGTGCAGATACTTCCATTTGTTAAAAACAAAAAGGCAGAATTCACACTAATTGACACTAATGCTAATAGTGGCCATGGATAATAAATAAATAAATAATAAAATGAATATAAGGTTATACAATAGTTTTCTAATTAAACCGAGGTGTAGTGGTACAATACAAATGTTAATCCACATTTATGAATATGGATGGATTTTATGAAGACCATTTTTTCTTTTGTGTAAACATTCAGACAAACAATCTTTTCCTGGCATGCATCATTTTGCCATTTTTTTATTCCTCTTTTTGGGGGTGATGTGGGGTCGGGAAATGGGATGCTCTAGTAAAACTTTATAAAATATATACAATTTTGAGGTCTTAAGATCTTAAGCTTTTTTATTATGTTGTGAAGGACAATATGTGTGATGAAAGGCTTGTGTACCATTGTGAAAGTAAACTTCCAAGCTGAAATTAAGGGGGCCCACACAACCAAGTTGACTATTTAGACTAATGACACAATTAGCCAACCAAACACTGTGTACACTCTGCTCATTCACCCACATTAAAATAATTTGAGATCTGAAGGATGTCCCTATCTAGACAAAACCACAAACACACATAGTGATGCATTCAGGGAGCTTATAAAAATGAGTGGCCAGGTGTCAAGTTATTATTTTTTTTCATTGGATGCCCATGGCTGTTGCCTAGCAACTGGTGTAGGGCGTGTTAGAAAATCCTGTGTAGACACCCACCATGCTTCAAGAACACATGTTGTGTAACACCCTGACTAATGAGGAACCAATGAGAGATTGAAATAATGTCTGTACTGTTTTGAAACTCCTGATTGCTAAATTTTTTTTTTTATAATAATAAAAAGAATATATGTAATGTATATATCAAATTTGTTATTTTATAGTATGTATGTATATATTTATAGTATATATATATATACTGTATACAGAACCAAGATTTTTAAAAATGATTATTTCAACAAGAGAAATTTAAGAAAGAAAATCCAAGAAACCTGTACCTAATTGGATAATGACACTCATCCACTGACTAGATCAAATAAATAAAAAAATCCATATAATTTGTTTATCATATAGAATAATAACAATTATAAAGTTAGAGACTCCGATGTTCTAAAATTTGATGTGCCTTACAGCATGTCATGTTAATTCCTTATGCATTTTACTATGTGCAATTTTTTTAAATTAAATGATTAATTTCCTAACACTATTCGCCAAAAATGCTTCTTAGAAAAGTTTCTTTCCTAAACCTTTCCTAAAAGTTTCATCAGTATATACAGTATGCATCCTGTGTTTCTCATGTTTGCTGTTGTGCATTTTGAATCTTGCTTTTGCTGAATTTTCGCCCTTTTTAGTTTTAAATGTGATGCATCTTTTTTCATCTACTTTTTCAAGAGAGCTCCCCTTCTCTCAATAGTCCCTCTTGACTCCACATAATATATAAAAACATCACCAGATGACATGGAATATATTCATGGTTTTCATTTAATTCTCTGACCTTCAATTTTTATAACCAAGTGACATGGTTTTGTGGGGTTATGTTTAGTTAATGATGCTTTGTATATACATGAAAAACTTGTAGTACTGGTTGACGTTTTGTTCTTTTTTGGATTGCGATATTGTTTGAGTATTTCAGATCAGGGCTGTCATTTTCCTATTTTAAAGTAAAGGCAGAATAAAAATTTAAAAGACTAAACAAGATTTAACTTTAAGCCGTTATAAGCAGTTTGCTAGCTGCACTCTCTTTAAATATAGCTCCTGACAGTTTCTTATTTTCAGAGACACTCATTTTGTTGTAGGTCAAAGCCAATGATTTCTATTTAACAATATTCTTTCATTATTCATTTTTCTTCCCTTACAGCAATTGTACAGGGATCTTAGCTCAAATAATAATATAACTCAAATATGTGCTTCAGTAAAATGTACTCTGACACTCATTAGAGGTAAAAAAAAAAAAAAAAACATTTTACTCTAGTCTGTGTGTGCAGTACAAAGGATACACATTTTTGTCAGGAGGAGATCAAGTTTTTTTCCTCAAACATAATTTAACATTTTGTGTAAAATATGTATCACAGTACTACCCCATATCAGTGCCAGAACATATGAAACATTTACATTTACATTTAGGCATTTGGCAGACGCTCTTATTCAGAGCGATCTACAAAAGTGCCTTGTTGTTTCCATCATTGGATAGATTCTTACACTGGGTTACTACTGTAGGTTAATGACAAATGCCAACAGCAGCACTAAGAAATAATGCACCTGTCTGAAAGTTTCAGTAGAAGACACCATACAGTAATAGTTACCATGTTTACTTTAAATAAGGCACTTTGTATGATCACACTGTTTCAATTCTTAACATTCGTTTTTTTTTTAATTATTATTATAATTTTTTTACCTGTATTAGCCAATGGCGATAAATTGTGAGTAATAAGTGTTTGTAAATAATTTCATGTGAAATAACCTTTAGTGAAGAACACAATTTTGGATTTTGTTTCTCTTTCAAACACACCTCTACATTGGTTGGTCTTTCTGTTCAGTAATACACCACTGCTTTTTACTTTATAACAGTGCAAAACAGTATAATCTTTTTCCTCACATACTGTGATGTGACAGGACGAAAGACTTGTTATAGTTCTTCTTGTTATAGTGAGCTTTCTATTTCTGTAGTTTTTTTAAAATTTTTTTACTTGTTTTAAAAAGGGTTTATAATTTATGACTTGAAGTTCATACGCAATAAATTTTTCTGCATGTTTTGTCTTTGGTTCCTTGACTTCTGCTGTTCTGCTTAGTCAGTCACTCAGTGTTGATAATGGAAATAGATAGATAGAGAAAATGTATCCATTTTTATCACTAAAGTTCTATATTAGTGCATGTACTGTATGCTATTCATTTGAATGTGCCTTCATTTAATGCATTGTGTCGTATCATTTGAAAATAGTAACGCACATAATCCACCATCATTGTTACAGTGACATTTATAATATTTTATTTAAAAATTAGGTATGTAACAAAGTCTTTCACAACCCCATTTGTAAATACTATTCTCCTAGTGTGGGTAATCTTGGCTTTGACATGACAATTATGACATTTCAGCATGATTAAAAAAATACTGGTGCCAATACTCACAAACTTTTCATGTAGGCAAACATTTGTGTTGTATGAGCACATTATTATAAACAATGGAACGAAATTGGCAGCATGTCTTTTTCTTTGTGGCTCTGAACCATTTACTAACTCTGTGAAAGATGCAGTATACATGTTTTTCTTGCATAATTGGAGGAATGTTTTTGTGTTCTTGTAGAGGGCAATAACACATACAGAGGCAGACATGATGTGGAAAGAGAAGTTATGGGGTAGGAAACAAAGGAGTTATATGGGCACTACAGTTTTTGGGAACCCATTGGAGCGATGCACATTTAGTTACCAATGTTAAGTGTTGCTCAGCAAGGTAACAGTAGAGCTTATTGATGGCCCATTTGATTTCCAGTGATTTTATGGGCATAATGTTCCATTCTGTAGGAATAAAATTACATAGAGGATGAGTTGCTATTCTCAGTCAAGCTCTTGTGAAAGCATTGTGACCAGACCTGTCTGTGAGACAGTGATGTGCAAAGTACATGATTATGTAGAATGGGGAGCTGGTGAGTGCCATCTTGAGGATCTGTCAAATGTGCTCAGCCACCTAGGTCAAGCACAATCGCTCATTCAGAGAGAGGGGCTATGGACAAAGACATGACAAACAAAGTGGCCATAATACCCAGCCAGCCCCCAAATGGCACTTTACCTGGCATTTGTTCATGGGACAAGGGTACTAGGGTGTGCCCTTCACTTGTCTTTCTCCCTGATTTTTGTGGGGGTTGGCTGTGAGCCCAGCTGACTGATTATTAGACGGATGGCTTTTCACCTAGGGGCTGGCCACCTAGGGGATGAGAGATAGTGACTCAGATGAGAAGAGATTATTTCGGAGCTGGGACTCACTTTTGTGTCAGCATTGTTCTCTGCTATATCAGCCAGGCAGTGAAAATCAGGTTTTGACTTGGGGATGACATCCTGAGTTGGGATTGTCACTTGGGGTTGGTGGGCATGGGCTCCATCAGAAGTAGTTTCTGGGTCTCTTTCTCTCTCTCCAGCTTGTTTTCCTCTCACTCTGGGGCTTGGGTCCTGTATTCAATGTAGGCCACCACAGTGGAGAATGAGATTCAGGCCTTTCTTCTCCTCATTGCTGATAGCAAGTATGGTAAGGGCACATTTAAAGGTTTTCCCCATTTTCTAACTGGTTAAGGTAGCTCTTATTTCTATGACTTTTGCTCTTCATGTGGCAGGTCCCAGAGCAATCTGTCCATTGTGACCTGCTGGACCACCTCTGAAACTGTCAGTGCAGGAAAGCCTGAACTTCATTGACAGCCATGAGCTTGGGGATGGGATTAGGCAGTGTAATACAGTTCACATTGCTCCTGGGTGGAAATACCCTCCACCTCTATCCTTTTTGGTTTTATTTGCTTTAGGAAAAGACCCTGCTGCCATTCCTCAATTATGTTTTTATTGTTAGTCTTTAAAAAAAAAAAATCTTTATGATTTATGCCTATACACTCAAGACGAGTTGTCCTACTTTTGTATTGAGTACTGGTAACTGCCTTCACTTATTACAATGCAGACAACATAAGCTTTGGCATGCATTAACATTATGACAGATTGTAAAGACTGCTGCTGTATATAGTACTCCCAGTTCTGCACATTCTACATTACTAATGGTATTGTCAGGTACAAAAATATGATTAATCATTGTATTCTGCTGTTACAATGCTATCCGTGCGTGAAGCCTATTGCATGCTGTTTTTTCTCTTTTATCCATTTGTGACCTCATTAACTAAATGCTCGCAGCATATAGTAATCTCAAAAATCTCAGCCATAAGCTTTACTGATGCATTTCTTGATGATCTCATAGAGTGCCTTCATAATGAATGCCATTGTATATGAGGAAAATGCAGTGAGACATCTGAATCATTCCTTCATTCTTCGCTCTGATTTATAAACATAAAATAAAAAAAATGTTTTTAAAAATCCTTTTTTTAAAAAGATATTTTTTGTGTTTTGGAAAAATACACACTCCGTTTATTTAGGTTTTTTTTATTGATTGAATGATTGAACAAAGACATAAAAAAACAGCTTAAATTCCCAAATGTAGCATTACTAAACTATGCCATGTTGGTACTTTATGTTATGGTTGTAGTAGTAAGTAGCATGCAAAGCCAGTATTTTATTGATGGTGTCTGAGGTCTGAGAGATCTTCATCTCCATGAGCATGTTAGCTGTGGAGAGGAGTCTGGGTGTAAGACCTTTAGTAGTAGACTACCCAAGTTGGTCATCCGAGTCAGTTGCAGCTATGCACTCTGAACCCTGTACCCTTATCCTACTGCAGCATGACCTCTCTTCTTGTCCCTCTGCTCCATCAGACAGGAACTGCTACAATAGACAGCATCAGCTGGTGGAAGCTTACCACATAATGAGGTCTCTAAGGGGCAGCACCTCTTTGCCTTCTCTCCTGTCTCATACACTAAAACCCCCTCTCTTTCTCTCCTTTACTTACTTTTCTCTCTTTAAAACATATAAAGGCATGCTCTCTGTCTTATGTGTTTAGCTTTTTTTGTGTAGCTGCCCACACACTCAAAAACAAGACTGGAGTACAAATGTTATATTAAAAAAATTATGTGGAAAAGATATAGGTGAAATAGATGAAATACACCAAACAGGCACAAGGTGTTATTATGACTGTCATTGCAATAATTACTGACCAATAATTATTAGACAAATATGCATCTGATCCACAATGACTGATTATAAGTAACTGTTTAATATTTATTCAACAATACTGTCATCTTTAAAAAATACTATTAATGTAGATATTATGGTAATAGGAAAACTCGTCTGTCTCTCTATGAATTAAATAAAGGTTTGTTGTTTTTCTGTGCAATCTGATTTAGGTTTAACGTGAAATAAACTGTAAGGGTTAACCCCTAGAGGGTGCTAAAGCGCCCATTGGTTTGTTTAGTTTTAGTTTTTGTATAATTTCAGTTTGGACTCAATTTCCCATGATGCACCTCGGTCAGGTGACGGCAGCGTGCACCTGAACCGAGGAAGAGTAATTAAGTTTATTATAAATAGCCAGTTTCAGTTAAGGACTTTGTGTTGCATTAGTTGTCGTTAAGATTTGTGTTGGTGATGTTTATTTAAGTATTTAGGTGTTATTAAAGACTACTAGGTGCTCTAAGAAAGAGCTTATCTTTTGTTTTCTTTTTGAACTTAAATAAATTCATTATTGAACCGCCAGCTCGCCTCCTGCATTTATGCCACAAAAACGCCGAGACACACCAGAGGTTCGTGACAGAATGCAACACCGCAAATGTGGCATAGCGGAGGGCTTCCCCCTAGATAATTTCTGGGGGGAAGCTATCACCATCTCAAACGAGCTGGCGGACTGGCTGGAGGACAGCGAGGCCGAGATGTATCAGAGCTGGGAGTACA
>JAQMYK010000033.1:19823494-19833568 GCA_030014345.1 Clarias buthupogon
TTCGCCCCTTGGGTCTCTGGCTACTAGCTTGTTTAGCAATTAGTCTGTTTAGCTACTAGCTAGCTTAACAGCTAATGTGCATAACAACTAGTAGGCCAGGCCAAGCCTGTCTTGTGTGTGTTTAGCCCCTTGCATGTATAGTCCCTTGTGTTTAGTCCGCTAGTCTGTTTAGTGTGTCTTGTTTTGTCTGGTTGGTATCCCTAGTCTGTGTATGTTTAAGTGTTTTGAGTTCTGTTTATAGTATGCTCCAATGTAAAGACAACTTCCTTTGTTCATGTTTGGTTTGTTTATTAAAAGACTATTTGTTACACATCATCCCCCTCTGCGCCTATGCCTCAACACCATGCCCACAGTCCAACACCTACAGATCGTGACAGATGTTTAATAATACAACCATTTGGTGATCTTTAGTGACTGCCTCTTCAGGGCCATAGCAGAATAAATTGTAGTTTAGTGGTTTCTTTATATTTTGGGAAACAAATATACTTAAATTATTTACAAAATATTGCAGATATGAATAAACAAAAGCAATAAACAAGGAGGATTATCATCTAACATGCATCTCTGGAGTGAGTGATGATGAAGACTTCCCATGCTGACACCACTGGCATTTTTACCTCTTAGTGTTGTCCAGTGTTTCCAGGTGTTGTTGTTCACATTTAGACATTTAGACAAACAAACAAACAAATATTTATGTATGCACTGGAATTGGTGCCTAAGTGCATTTTCCAAAACACATGGCAGACTGTAGACTTGGCTGGCAAGAACTTCAATCACACATGTTAAAACTCACCTGATTACCGTCTGGATTCACTGGGTCTAAATTTCTCTCTCTCTGTCTCTCTCTCTCTCCATCCTTATTACAAACACACAAATTCACAGAAGATATTATTTTTCAATTATATGTGTTTGCTTTGATTTCTGTCACTTAGGGTTGGTCAACCTTGTCTTGCATCTATCCATTTGTGATTGATAGATAGATTTTATTGATCTTAAAATTCCATATATCCAGCAGCAATAGAGACAGTAACACAAAGACATTTTGAAGATTGCACACTGTATATCTTATCTACTGTATAGTCAGTGTACACAGGGTAATGTAACCAGATCTGACAAGAAGTTACTAGTACAATGCTAAGACCATAAACTACAAGCTATATAAAAAGCATATAAATAAAGCATATAAATCACAAGTAAAAAAAAAAAAAAGATAATTGCAGTATATGTGGCAAAATGAGTGACAACAGTGCAAATATTATTAATTGTGCAAATACCTAGGTAATTGTGCAAAGATCAACATAAAAGGTTACAATGAAAATGAGTCTGTATGTAATGGTAAAATATTAAAGAGTTAGAGTAACTGAGCAGACCCTGAAGCTAACAGATGAGAGAGTTATGCGTGCAACACAGTGATGTAAATAGCAGACGAGCCTTAGCCTACAGTAGATCTCCCAGTCCACATTCCCATGCACTTGTAGTGAGAACCGAATGGCTCTGGGGACAAAGGATTTCCCAGCTCATGGAAGCAGCAGCTAATATTGAATGGCACCTGGTGGTAGCTGTACAGGCGTGGATAATTGTTGGGCAACCACAAAAAATTTGAAGCACAAGTGGCACAGATTCAAGCCAGCATGACAGTGACACTCATCAGCACTCCATATGGTGGCACTTGTTATAGAATGACCCAATAAATTATTTTTGCGTTTCTGTAGCAAAGAACGGAGTCACCCCATTTCATCAAACTACCAATACACCAATACTCTTCTGATTAGGAATCATCACCTTCCAATCTATCAAGGAGTATCCTTTTCCAAACCTGGGCATTTGAATCAAGTCACAATGGATGAGACCAAGATTCACCATCCATGTGTCTATTGCAGCAGCTAGCAATGTCCCAATGCACAGTGAAGCCTTAAAAACTTGCTGTACTCTACTGAGTCCTGATTACATTGTTTCTCATATGAGCTTCGTGCTACTTGCACAGATCCTGCACTTAGACCTCTTTTTTGTACAGCAGTGCTGCTGGAAAGTTTATTGATCACACTATTGCCCCAAAAGTTCCAGATAAAATAACAGCAGCTGCAAAATCCCTTCAAGATTCAAGCTCTGGATAGTGGACCAATTGGAGTTAGCTCTAAAAACCATCAGAAGGCATCAGTCTCACATTCAGGAATACATTTAAGCAAAGTAAAAGTAAGATCTAAATTGTGTATACAATTTGGTGATTATCCAGGAAAGTAACAAATAAAAGAATGTATTTATCCCCCATTTCTGGCTAGTGTGAGTACTGGATGGTGCCATATAGATGTTATCTTTTGTATCTGCAGTATTTCAGTGCCTAATTAATGTTCTCAGTGATGTGCTGGGGAAGTTTGTCATTGCCCATATGGATGACATCTCAATTTACTCTTCAGACATATTGGCACATATTGGTCATGTGCTAAAGGTTCTATCTTGTTTCCAAGAGAACCAACAATCAAGTCAGTTAAGAGGAAGGTTCACATCCAGAATGTGGAATTCATGGAATATATCATGTTGTTAGAGCAGGAGCTCATGGACAAGGATAAAGTGTCAAAACTGGTCTGTTTCCTCTACCATAAATTTTTTTTTTTTTTACCACTGTTTTTGTCTGAAGATTCAGTGTTTTGCTATAACTGCTTCAATCCTCACCCCAAGTCCTCCAAGCCATTCATCATGGAGACCAATGCCTCAGAGAACAGAGGCCTGTGCTAGCCCAGGAGGAATGATGGCACTGGTTAGAGGGAGCACTTCATTGATTTGTAACATTCACTAACCAAAAAGAATTTTGAGTGCACAAAAACAGTCTGAACTTTCATCAAGCACAATGGGTATTGTTCTTTATGTGTTTGAATTTTATATGCTTCTATCATAGTGGATCAAAGAACATCACATCTGTTTCCCTGCCCCAAATTTACCAAGTGTCCTGCAAAAGTCCTTACAGGAGTGTGTACTGCCAGAGTCACAGTTTATAGAGGCAGTCACCTAAAATGTGGACCAATAGCTCTTCATCACCTCCACTGCATGAATCTATGATTTATGTTCCCAGGGCAAGAAAATTTGTGCCACTCCACTTCAGAGACTGATAAAACAAGGTTCTACCTGAGCTCACACTTTTCCAGCAATAGTGATATCAACAGGTTAATCTCATCCTGTTCCACTCAAGACAAAGTCTCTTGCACCCTGCCAATTGGTAATTTCATGCTATTTTCCATTCCCAAGTGCCCCGGGTCACACCTATTCATTCCCTCTATCTTAAAACAATACAACAAACATGGTACACATATTTAAAGGAACAGCCACATTGACCCTTTATTTTCCATCATGAAAGGTGAGAATCAGTATCTAACTAAAGGGGGTACAGTAGATCCATGGGTAGCACTGTTGCCTCAAACCTCAATGATGGGAGGATGATATAAAAGAGTTTTTCCTCTGAGTAATCTGGGCCATCACCACACTCCATCCACCCACACAAACATTCCAAAGATTTGCACTGTAGGCTGATTGGGGTTTTCAAATAGGGTAGGGTATGAGTGGCATGTGGCACCCCATCCTGAGTTTCATCTTCCTTTATCCTTGAGCTCCCTAGGATAGGATGCAGGCCCCCTTTACATCTGCACAGGATAAGCAGTATGGAAAATAAAGTACAGTGGAACCTTGGATGACGAACATAATTTGTTCTGGAAGCGAGCTTGTATTTCAAAACACTCATAAATCAAAGTGAATTTTCCCATAAGAAATAATGGAAACTCAAATTATTTGTTCCACAGCCCCAAACAATAAAAGCTTAAAAATAATTAATACAAAATATAAAGTAAATATAAAACAAATTAACCAGCACTTTACTTAAAAAAAAAAAAAAAGTCAAAATACATCCTGACAGATAAGTGAGCGCTGTGTGTGTGCGTGTGTGTGTGTGTATGTGAAGTTAAAGTAAGAGAAGAGGAGGAATCAGACCCTACCCTCTCCCACTTCTCATCTCATTTACACAGTAAATCTTCTCCCTCTCTTATTTGAGTTTCACACACACACATGCACGCACACACACAAATTAACGGAAAGACTGTTTTATCGGAAAAATTAGCAAGGAACATAGCTAATAACTATCGCGTAATCTACAGCTGTCTACTTCTTACCAAAGTCTAGTACATGAATGACAACAGATGAAGTAGCACTCTTAACTTTTATAGATCACATGTAAATGCTTAAAACTAACACTTTAATAATCTCTCTCTCTCTCTCTGTGTGTGTGTGTGTGTGTGTGTATATGTGTGTGTGTGTGTGTGTGTGTGTGTGTGTGTGTGTGTTTGCCATATTTTTTGTTAAGTCTCATTCTCTTCTCCATCACTGGACATACAGTTTTAAAGTAACAGAGCAGTCTTCCCCTTAAATAATAAATTCTTGTTTGGAGAAGCTAAGTCCATCAAGAAGACTGAGAGCAAGAGGCTGTGGAGGGTAATAAATTAAAGAACTGCCTGTGGAAAGGGGAAAGAGTAAACATAGATGGGCAGTGGAGTGAGAAGAAGCAGAAGAAGAAGAAATAAATGGAAAAAAAAGCAAGGTGAGTTAATGAGAGAAAGCAGCTCAGTCATGGCTACCTATTCTGCAGACAGCAGTATCGCTTGATGGTCAAGAAATTTAATGCTCTGTCAGTCACCCTAGGTTTACAGTATGCAGTGTTATTTCTTTAAAAAAAAAAAAAAGCCTTGCCCAGTTCTGATACAAGTTTAACTGGTACCAATTGGAGAAGGACAGAAGGATGTGGAGCATGAAAGGATAAGCTCATGTTCCAAAGCATAAACATCCATATCTGTGAAATAAAGTTGTGTTATGCACGGGCATATAAAGTATGGCTGTCAAGGAAACTGTGCCATTAATGTGTCTTGGTGCGGTGACTACTGATGTTGATGAATTTGGCAAAGAATTCAAGCTGTCTTTGCTTGCAATGTTTTTGTGTTTAAGTAATTGCTGTGCTTTTTTAAATCATATTTTGATTACCAGAAAAATCTATTGAGGTGGCGTACTGACGCAAAAATACAAAAATTTTGTTGCTGTCCAAATACTTATGGATCTGACTGATATTTTACAAAATGATCTTACAAATGATTAGGACAAATTTAAGTGCAACAAATAGGACAATTGTAAGCAGTACTGTAGATTGCCAGTGCTTATTTATTTATGGTATTCTCACAAGTCTAAACTACAATTAGGATTTGAACAATTTATGTATAATACACAGCATTTTCAGATGAATTTTAAAAAACATTAGCTAACTATAAACACAAGTGTTTCTTTGTTTGTTTTATATGTTTTTGTATGTTTGTATGCTTTGTATGTTTTTATGTTGCTTTTATGTACATTTATTTAGAAACTGCATGGAAGTTTCAGTATAAATATAATCCCACCATTACTTCATAGATTTCATTTATTGAGTCAGGTTGAGGACTAGATTAAACATTTTCTCCTTCTTTGAACATTGACATTGAACCTTCAAGACTATATAATTATAATATATATACAGTATAGGTCAATACTATATGCATACAGTATATTTATATTGTGTATTGTCTACATTATTTTACACATGGAGGGTTTGTGAAAGGAATGAAGATGCCTCGTTTACAGTTTACTCCAGTTAAAGAATACAAACAGGCTTGCTGTTTATGGATTCAATTTTCATTACTTTCAGTAATAAATGCAGGGTAATTCCAGGGAGGCTGCAGTGGCAAAAATAAATCTGACACATAAATAAACAATGTCTCTGGTGAAAGTAGGGGTCCTCCTTTGTGAAGAAGATTGACTTATTCAAGAGGCATCACATCAGGTGCAAGATGCTGGTACTGAACTACAAAGCATTAGAAATACTTCACTACCCCCCACCCACTGCTTACTATCCACTAATTCATGACCTTTTGCATAGAAACATTTGGAGTTGGGGATGGGACTTTAAATTAGGAGAAAAGCTTTCCTTTAGCTAAAAATCACATACATTTCTGGAACTTCATGTATTCATTTATTCACTATTTTCTATTTAGACTTTCCTACATGAGCAATAAATAGGTTAACAGTAACAGAGATACAGTACAAGATGACAGTTGCTAGTAAGTTCACCAGAAACACAAATTTAGTTAGAATATTACACTGTAAATATTCACTCTAAAAAATGTTTTAACTTCCACCTTACAACAGTAGATATTCCACTATGCACTGTAAATCAACATTGCTCTAATGTGCAGACTGGGATATCTACTCTTGTAACCTGGAAGTAAAAACAGTAAAGATTCTCTTTGTGTCTTTGTCTGAAAATGTATTAGATTGCTTGTGTGACCCTCCAGCTTCAGGGACTATGTTAGGTGAACATACCCTTCTTTGACTTTATATCAATTAACAGCATTAAATCATCCAACAGGTAAAGTGATTAAACTTGGTTATCTTCTTACAGTGGTACATGTGAATGGGTGCAATATATTAGTCAGCAAGGGAACAGTCGGTGCTCAACATTTATGTCTAATAATCAGCAAAAAAGTGGTAAAAAGAATGATAAGCAGTGAACTAGTGAATGGGTCATTGATGGTCATGGGATGGAACATGGGATGCAAAACCTAGTCCTTCTGGTATAATCTCACAGAAAAGCTGCTGTAGCAGTTAATGCTTTCAAGTGCTGAAAAAGTTAATGCTGGCTTTGATAGAAAGGTGTCAGAACGCAGACTGGGTCTGAGTGCCTATGGTGACCACTGAAAGCACATACAATGAGTATGTGAGCAACAAAACTGGACCAGGGACCAGTGAAAGAAGGGGACCTGATCGATCACATTTTCATTTATATCCTGTGGACAGCTGGGTGCATATATATATCAAATACACCCCTTTAGTCCCTAATGGCAGTGGCCTCTTTTAGCAGCAGAATGCACCCTGCCACACTGCAACAATTGTTTAGGAATGCTTTGTGGAATATGCCTGTTACAAGATGAATCTCACAAGGAAGGATAAAGACAGGTGGTAGATGTGAGTCAGCATTTATTATCTTTTTGTGGCACAAGGGGAACCTACACAATATTATACAGCTGTTTTTAAAGTTAAGGGTGATCAGGATATGCAAGTAAAAACCTCAACTTAGATTATTTTTTAATGTGCAGCTTCCACAGTAGAGGTGAAAGCAATAAATCAATGTGAGGGTATTGCACAAAGTGGTGGATCACTAGTTAAGCCTTGAAGTTACAGACTGCGAGTTCAAATCCCAACACTGCAAAGTTGTTGTTGTGTCTTTACATAAAATGACAAAACTAACCTTTCAAATATCGAAAGCATTCTGTTTCAGCTGAAAGGCATCTGAAAATTTGTAAGCTTTGTCAAATATTTAAATTCTAGATTTATAATGCATACAGGTGCTCTTAGTGCAAAACTATTGTATACTGGTTGTTCACTGAATTTACAGTGCATTTTGGGCAATAATTGAACAAACTATCAAAAGAATTTTCACTAATAATTCAGACAAAACTATAACTTAAGTGTAACTATATTGTATTATAACTCATGCTGTGAAATGTTTAATATTAAATCGAGACAAATTATATATAACCATTATTTTTAATGCAGCTTTAAAGAAACACACATCTCTGCCTGAAAAAAAAAATAGGGGGACAAAACCCTTCCTAATTTTTTCTAATGTTACTGACTGTGAATTGTGCTATTAATCATGTAACCACTGGTTCCATATTGTCTTTTCTAATGACTTTTAATCATATGAGGATTAGAATTGCTCCCTACTATGAAAATCAGTTGAGAGAGATTGGTGAGTAAATGTTTCATTTACAAATTGGCCAAACTGACAAAGTAACTGGTGCATGCCCTTTGAAACCTATTTACTGTAACACTGAGCTTTCTCCTTCCTCTCCTCCAACAGATGGGTGGACGTCTGTGATCTGTGTAGGCAATTTTGTGCATGGCTGCCACGTTATTTCTTGGTGTGACATCTCATGCTGGCATTCGTCTGTCCTTTGACCTTCAGACCCGGCAGATTTATGATTGTCTGGAGATTTTGAACACATGGTGCCAGGAAAAGCCCAATCCATGCCAGTGGGAAGCACATGAGATGGTCAATTAAGCATTTTAACAAAGTACAGACAAAACAGGGATAAATACAGATCATATATATATATATTAAGTAATGCTTACATATATGAATACATTTAATTGCATTACAATCTATCCATAATAGTCGAGCAACAGTTAGAATGCTAACTCCTCCAATATTTTGTTTGTGTTCTATTATGAAATTACAAATTGACAGACAAAGAGAAAAAAGTATAAGGGAGAACTAACTGGCTTCCGGGTTTAAAGATCAAATAAGCCAGCTTGAGCGTTACTGGTTTGAAGAAAACAGCTTTATTGTTACTTTTATCAAATTTAGCATCCAGAACAATCTAATTATTTTTAGTTTCACTTCAAAAAAACTTAATTTGCATAGTAAAATATCCCACTAAGTCTCAGCATATATTAATTTATGTTTATAATCTGTATATACATCATGGATGCATCACTTTTAAAATGTTTTCTTTTCTGTCCTATTTTACATCTGATTGAATTGAGGCATTTCAGGGTATTACCATTAAGCTGTCAGGTGTGCTTGGCCCTGCCCAGGGTTCTGTGTTCTCTACACTGTGCTTGTGAAAATATGATTAGAGAAACTGCTCTTCTCTGGCTCCTGAGAGCAACGGCTCTGCACTCATACATTGCAAACTGTCTCTCCCACACTGATTATTTATAGCAGAAAAGGGAGATGGGGGAGGACATTGACTGTGACACCTGTAGAGGCATTTCTTCTTCAGGAAAGGATCAACCCTCATTATCCGGGGAATTGACAATGCAACCTATGTCCTCCAGGGAAAGGACTCAAAATGAACAAAAGTGTAATTGAAAGAAGCACTTGAACAGGAAACAGGAATTTGGCTTTTCAGCCCAGAGAGATGTGTGTTTCCTAAGAGAATAGGATAAAATATGACAAAAGCTCCCTTACAAAGAGTGAGGGGGAAAAAAGTGAGTTGATGGACAACATAAGACATAATAGACTCTTTTTCATATTTATTTGTTTGTTTTTAAAGCTTTTAATTTCTGTCACTCCATTGATATTTAATACTATTAAATACAGTATACAATACTATTTAATATAGTAGTACTCTTGAAAAGAAGATTAAGGAAATGAGCTGCAGTGATGGCTTCCTCCTCTCTTTATTTAACATGAATGGAAAAAAAAACTTATGCACATTACAGCTCAACACATTATATCAATATTATAAAAATATGTTATAGGAAAATATGCCTTAAGTGAAATGTTGATTTGGAAATTACACTGACCTATTTAAACTTTGTTTTTCAATTTATTTTTGGCATATTTAAAAAAAATATGCTCGAAATAATTATTGCAACGTGTACGTAATGTACGGAAAGTATACATTAAAATATAAATTTTAATACACAGTAGCTTCAGAATATTTTCAATTAAATACAATTTTAAATTGTTTATGCATACTTATATTTAGTGCACCCCCCTCTCTCTCTCTCTATCTTTCGTTCACGCGTTTTTGCATGTGGAATCGCTCCAACACGCACGCTCTCTAATTAATTTTTGCATTCTGAAACTCACATTTGCGTGTTCAGACTCATTTATGTGTGTTTGGAACCCATCTCTTGTGTGCGCTCAATGACATAAAGCTACGCTTTCTTGGACTGCAGCAGCATCAGAACTCTTCAAGCCAACCAGAGATTAAAGCAGGGGCAAAACTAGCCAATCAAAAACTAGAGGTGGACACATTCTCTGTTTCTGGATTCGCTCCACTATTCTCTGCTTCTAGTTTGAATTCACGGCTGGAATTTGCATTATTGCATACGTTAGTTCTTATCGTTTTTATTCTATTTTAATAAGCATATAATGTAACAAGGTAAATTTTATGGTTTTTGTTAGGTAGTTTGAAATTAAGTACATAGTTTAAACTGTAGAATGTATTGTAGCGTTTTCAACGCTAGCAGGGATCTTGGAGGACGAGTTGGTTATGTGGT
>JAQMYK010000033.1:19838620-19860456 GCA_030014345.1 Clarias buthupogon
CAGAGGATAGGGTTAGATGGAGGCAGATGATTCGCTGTGGCAACCCCTGAAAGGGAACAGCCGAAAGACAAAGAAGATTTTTGAGGGAGGGGCGGGGGGTTTTGTGTGAGAAAATAATTGATGTATCAGTCTGGAAAGGGCTACAATGCCATTTCTAAGGCTTTGGGACCTCAGCAATCCACAAATGGGGAAAACTTAAAAAGCTTATAAATGAGCCAAGAACATTTAGATCTGCAGCCCTCACTTGCCTCAGTTAAGGTCAGTGAACATGATTCAACAATAAGAAAGAGACTGGTCAAAAATGGCATCCATGGAAGTGTTCTAAGGATAAAGCTACTGTTGCCAAAAAAGAAAACAAAGGCTTGAAGCACATTTGTCGAAAATCATCTTGATTATTCCCAATACTTTTGGGCAAATATTCTGTGGACTGATAAGACAAAAGTGCACCATTTTGGAAGGTGTAAAACTAACATACAGTAGGATTTCATAAAAAGAACATCATACCAACAGTCAAACATGGTGGTAGTAGTGGGATGGTGTGGGGCTGCTTTGCAGCTTCAGGACCAGGACAACCTGCCATAATTGATGGACCCATGAATTCTATGTTCTATAAGAAAATCTTGAAGAAGAATATCCAGTCATCAGTATGTGACCTCAAGCTCAAGTTCACTCAATGAAACCCTCAAAATTACGGATTTGGTATGGTCTAGTCAAAGTCTGGACTTCAAGTGAGATCCTTAAACAGGCCATCCATGCTCGAAAATGTGGCTGAATTAAAACAATTCTGCATGGACGAGTGGGCCAAAATTCCTCCACAGTGATGAGACTCATTGAAAATGAAAATGGTTAATTGATGTTGTTGCCACCAAGAGAGGCACAATCAGTTACAGTTAAACATTGGATTGTGAGCATACTGTAATTCGTTCCGGAAGCTTGCTTGTATATCAAAGCACTTGTATATCAAATCACTCATATATCAAAGTGAATTTTCCCATAAGAAATAATAGGAACTCTAATGATTTATTCCACAACACAAAAATATTCTAAAAAATAAGTAAAAATAAAACAAATTAACCTGCACTTTACTTTTGAAAAGGATCCAGACAGGGCACTGTTTCCGTTAGTGTGTGTGTGTGTGTGCATGCATGCGTATTAGGTTTAGGGGCAATTACTTTTTCTCGCCTAGGGCCAGGAAGGTTTGGACAGCTTTTTTTCCTTAACAAATGAAATTATCATTCAAAAACTGCATTTTGTATTTACTCTGGTTATCTTTGTAAAATATAAAAATTGGTTTGATGATCAGAATCATTTAAATGTGACAAATTTGCAAAAAAAAAAAAAAATATATATATATATATATATATATATATATGTCACTGTATGTACATAGATAGATGGATAGATAGACACATTTATCTCAGATTAATTCTGAAATCTATAGCCATTATCAACAATAAAGAATGAGTGCTGCTAGACAAGAGGCTGTATTCAATTTGAGCATGTGCTAAAAAGTAGTCCAATATAAATTCTTCTGTTTAATTTTTTTTTACAGGAATTTCATTCCTGAGATTTTTGACGATTTGTGTTTTACTTGTATTAAATTATGATACGAAATTTAGAACACTAACAAATCCAGCTGCATTATGTCTGTGTGCTGCCTGGCATGCTCAGGTTAAGTCAACTCTGGTGGTTACTGGCTCCTTTGTACTAGCTACAGTATGGCTGGATGCAGAGTCAGTGGAGTAAATGTGTGAGCTATGCTGTCCCTTTATGCTGAACAGAGAAAGCAGCTCTTTTGTTTTATTCACAGGCTCACTGACCCTGTCCTCTACAAATCACTGAGTAAAAAAAAAGAGGTGCAAAGTAAACCTTTATCATGGGAGGGGAAAGTACCTTTTATGATTTGACAAAGGCTCTGCTAATGGGGGTTATCTATCCTGAGCTTTCAAAATGTCACATTCCAGCCTTGTTCATTTGCATAACCTCTAAAGCATTTCAGTGAGTGTGAGTGCATTGATTTAGTCGACGTCTCGCAAGGCACTTGCCATGTTGACACAGTCGACTCCATCAGTTTTAAGGCACTCCCTAATCCATTAAGTGGACTCTCTAGTAGGTACTTCGGTGAACCTGCCACAGGCTGTTTCCATGATGCTTCACATTATAGCTCAGAGCATATATCAATAAATTATCATTGTGCAGCCCGTTAGTGTCCATGAGAAATTAATTAGGCTCAGAATTGATTATACTTCAGGAGGTGTCCTTGTCTCTGTATCATTACCAATAAAATATAATGATGGAATTAAACCTTTGTTATCATCACAAGACTCTGACATGGATAATTTTTAAAGAAAAGGATAGAAAAAAAATAATTCATCAGCAAACGAAACATTACAAAATAAAATAACGTTATAGTACAAATTTTTAGTGGTAGATACAATTTTAAAGCACATATTGTGCATTAGCTCTGCATTATCTAGTAAAGCACACAATATATAAAATTAAAAAGGATGTAATTTTTACAGGATTCCTTGTCTTTTTGTTGTAAGGATGCAAACCCTATACTCCAGAGAGTTGCAATTTGTTCACATTTAAAACTGTAAGTTAATTGCCTATGTGGGAAAAACTTGGACGTTAGAATGCCCAATTTGAACAGTTTTGCATATGGCAATACAAATGCAAGTTTCGCTGCTCTCCCTCATGTGCATGCATTTGATGAAGCATTGTACAAAAAAATGGAGTCAGCACAAAGAATGAGTGGAGAAATTCACTGATTACTATGATTAATATGGTCTGGCACCATCCCAATAACATGGAGACACAACTTTTAACAGGTTATAATTACTGAACTGCTGGATGTCCTGGTGGTGTACTAGATGTACTAGTATGGACTTTATAGTTAATTGGAGAATGTTTTTGGGCAAGGCTGGCCTATTAAGGTGTCCATCCGACTTTGAAAGGTTCTGCTCTTACTTCTTGCAGCATAGTTCATAAACTCTGAACAAGACTAGTCATATTATCCATTACAAGGTAATACTGTATCTCAAAGTTTTGAGACCGGTTTTGTAACAAACAAACCGATGGTAGCACAAGGGTGCACGCACAGTCACAGGCAGCGCTGACCTTCATCACTCAGTGTGACAAAGACAGAGTCCATCGAGCTGTGCAACTCCTGCTATTCTGACTATGTGGATTACCACGTATAGTATTTCATCAGGGACAGCAAGTTAGAACAAAGTGAATGTAAAAATCTGCGTGGAACTGGGCAAATCTACCACAGAGATGTCTGACATGATGTGGCAAATTTGCGGTGATGCTAAAATGGAGCGATCTAAGTGTTTTGAGTGGCACTTGCTCTTGTGAAAGAACATCCCTGAAAGACGAAAAGAGATCAGGAAGACCTTCAACAAGCTCAACCCCTGAAAATGTGCATGATAGAGAACAATCCATAACAACACATCTGAGGGAGGACATATGCCGAAAATGATCAGATCTGTGGCGCATGAATCTCAAAACTTTTTGATATAACCTTGTACATGACAGTGAGTAAACCTAATGACTTTTTAATAATCATGAAGATGGCTCAGATTGCATTGAAACAAACAGTTTCACTATTATGACAGCTGAGTTGCTTGAATAGTTTAAGGACTGAAATTCCCACAATATGCTTGTCCCCATCAGAACAGTTGATATCCTCAACAAAATGGACTTTATATGAATTCAAACAAATTTTGTGTTATACAATTGCACTTTGAACCTCAGAGCACTACATTCTTTCTCATGTCATATTATTGAGTTTTTCCCTGCCACCATTGCCTCTGATGGCTGATTAGAGGGATAAATATTTTTTAATTTATGTTTCATACATTGGAGGACCCAAGACCAGTCTCTGTCTGTATGTCTGATATTAAATGATGTTTGTTCATATTTGTTAGTAAACTTGCATTTGTAGTCATATCTCAAGATTTTTCGTGGTTTGTGTATCACTTTACATCAGCTTTTAAACTGCCATTCTCACTTCATGCCGAATGCATTTAGGAGACAGTCTTAGACACAGCGTGCGTGATGAGAAGCCATAGCAAATGTATTGTTAATGCCTCACTGTGAGCACATTTTGTGGTGACATTTGTGTTTTTGATACACCTCCAAATGTGCATACATTTTGCCCTGGATGGTTAGATGTAGATGAGGTACCACACATATACCCAAGGTTTCCTCACAGTAACAACAACAGTTATGAGTACTGTCAAGCTGCCATTGAGGATCATTAAGCAAGGTCCTTAACCCTTTCTGCTCCTGATATGCTGTATCATTGCTGACCCTCTGCTCTGATCCCAGCTTCCTAACAAGCTGTGATAGACAAATAGTAAATTTGTGCAAATTTGTATGCAAATTACTTGAGACAAAAAGAAAGTTACCAGTATAATGAAAATAATAAATAATGTGATTCTTCTTTTATTAAAACATCTCAATATTCCAAATTGTTAGGAAATCTGTGCAGTGATGTTTTCATGAAAGATATAACATACATCTACTCATATGCACAGGAAATTAGAACGGGTGTTCAAATTAAACCAGGACTTGCGATGAAATTTTTGGTGAAGGCATAAACCTAATTAACATTTACAGAAGACTTCAAGCACAGTACAGATACTTAGTCTCACATAGAACATGTGAACAGTGCAAATGTTTTAAAGAACTTTGTATGTCTGTGAATGACGAGCCTGGCTGAGTTGGCTCAAACCCCACTGCAGTTGTCACTGTGAACATTCATTGAGTGGAATGCCTGAACCTTAAAAACTGATGGGTAATTTGTCATCGAAAGAGACCAAAGAACCAAAAAGAGGCATCTGTCTGTGGTAGTGATGAGAACTTTGAATCATTTTAGTGACTGGGTTCTTTGAATCTTTTGAGTCATTTAGTTGATTTCATTCTTTTGATCAGAAATAAAATAAAATGTTACATTATTAATAAACAGACCTCCAACATGTCTACATACACACATTTTGGCTAGAATTCCAGTAATGATAATATTACAATGCACCTAAGGACATATTATGATAAACTGATATTATGATTATTATTATTAAAATTATTATTAAACAGCAGCTCACCTCTCATATCTTCTGGTCCAAGTCGTTCATTCTTTTGAATCTATAGCACTGAATAGCGTCTATGGGAGTCATGTGGCAAAAGAATGAACAACTCGGGCTAGAAGACTCGTTGGGAAGATTCGTTCAATTCTGTTTCAGAATTGCACTGCATAGCATCTATGGGAGTCATGTGACAAAGAACGAACGACTTGGGCTAGAAGACTCATTGAGGCGAATCGCTAAATTCTGTTTCCTGTGTACTGCACTGCATAGCGTCTATGAGAGTCATGTGACAAAAGAATGAACGATATGGACCAAAAGACTCAAAGGTAATTACTCATTTCTGTTTCCTGTACATAATCTATGGAGGTTTTGCGATGCTTTGCGCATGAGCGCCCAGTAGAAAATTAACGAATCACTCTCTGAGAGTACTCCAGCTTCTGAGTCACACTAAAGTCTCGTTCAAAAGGAATGAATCGTTCATGAACGACCCATCACTAGTCTGTGGGTACAGTAACACAATCATGCATGAACATCACTTGCACATTACCAGAGCTCAGCTGGGAGTTACTAAGAAGGTCCTGGGAGACCAGCAATTCAGATGTGAAGCAAGCAGTCCAATCATGGGTATTGAGAAAACTTTCTACATACAGTATCCAAACACTAGTGAAACACTGGAATAAGTACATTTGTGTAGCAGTATAACAATAAACAAATTTACTCTCATAACTGTGCTTTCTGAACTATTTTAAATAACTTTATTTTAAAAGTCATATATATTCATCCATTATGAGAATAATTCAGGTATTAATATACATGAGATCTACATGCTTAAAGACTAAATAGGAGTCTCCTAAATAGGAGTCTTTCCAAATTCTTTTTTCTTCACAGACCAGTTAACTTTCCTGACATTGAACTCTTACAGGACATTGTCACATATATATACTGTACATTTTAACAGATTTAAAAAGAACAAAAGACATGTTAGAATAAAATGAATGGTTATCCAACAATAATTGATTAATCATTATAGCTATATCAATATAGCATTTTAGCACATTTTGAGAAATTATGTTACAGAGATTTGTCCAACTTGAGCACTGAGGCAAGACAAATGTTTCTGTTTTTAAAATAAAGTGCAATACTAGTTTGCACAGTTATACTGTATATTACTATATCCATACCATATCCTTTCTGTACATCACTCTCACCCCTGTACATATGGACCCATACCCGCACTTAACTCATTAGATACTAACTGCATTTCATTGGCTCTATACATGTACTGTGCACAATGACAATAAATTTTTATCTAATGTAATCCAATACAATCTAATCATGATTCATAATTAGGTTAGAGTAAAGGGCTCGAACAGAAAACAGTGGATGCTTTTGTGTTTTTGTTGGTTATAGGAAATTGCCCTAATGCAGCAACATGTTGCAAATCTGCTCAGTATTGAAGATATAGTTATAATAGGAAAAACAGAATTCCCCATGAGCTTAGTTTTCATGGATTGTTGTGTAGCACAGGAAAGCACTGTAACTGTCATTTCACAAGTTTGCCTATACAATTACTGGATATACCCACAACAGCATGTTTTCCTATCAAACATGACTGGTTAAGCAAAACTTGGGCCATAGAAAAAATGGAAAAAGAATACATGTTATTTAGAAATTCCATTTTAATTCGAGTAACACTAACAATGTCTAAAAGCAGCTACTATATTTTGATAAATTAGCATTTTGTTAAACATGTAAACTAAATAAAAAATAATAAAAATATAACTGTAAAAATTAATAATTATACTGTCTTTTTTATAAGCTTTTGGTAACCATATTTGTTGAACGTTCTAACACGATAGTATCAGAAATCCTAGGCAAGTGTTTTTTTTTTCTTTCTTTCTTCCTTTCTTTCTTAGGGTTGGGTCAGAAGGCAATTATTGTCAAACTATAAATTGTTTTATTATCAGTGATGTCTGATTGGTGTTCCAAGATTGATGTGCAAGAAACTGCTTTATCAGAGTCGCGAGTGGCCTGGAACCTTGAGGAGAAAGAGAGCTAACACACAAGGACTGGAAATGTTTCGTTAAATTCTGTCTAGCACATTTTGCGTGATGCTGTGAAAAAATTGGCTGGCCTGGCATACAAACATTTAGACATACAGACAGACATTTTTCTGAGACTTTTGTCGGGTCCTCCAATGTATGATCCAATGTTCTTTTATTTATATAGAGGAATTAAAAATTATCGACTAATTATTTAAATGTATTTATTAGTTCATTTTTAATAGATAAGAGACACGGATGTGTCCCTGGCAGACGAGCTGAACACCTTCTACGCTAATGCTAAAGCTAATGCTAATGGCTGCAGACAGGAAGAGAATGCAAACACCAGAAATGCATTTATCATCTCCAAATGTGACTTGAGGAGAGTCTTCTGGAGAGTGAACACCAGCAAAGAAGCAGGACCAGATGGCACCCCAGATCGAGTCATCAGAGCCTGCACAGACCAGCTAGCACCTTCAATATGTGTTCACAGAAATATTTAACCTATCCTTATCCCAGTCGATAATCCCCACAAGCTTTAAAGAGTCAATTATTGTTCCTGTTCCAAAGAAACCCCATCCTGTTTCCCTCTATGATTATCGCCCTGTAGCCCTGACTTCAGTAATGATGAAGTGCTTTGAGCAGCTGGTCAGAGACTTCATCATTTCTTCACTACCTGACACACTGAATCCACTACAGTTTGCATACCATCCGAACCATTCAACAGATGATGCCATTTCACATCTCCTTCACACATCACTTACTCACCTGGACACTAGAAAGGGGAATTATGTTAAAATGCTCTTTGTCAACTACAGTTCAGCATTTAACACTATACAGTAATTCCCTCCACATTCACCACCAAGCTGGAGCACCTGCGACTGTCCTTTGTACACCATTATGCTGCTATGCTCATGGCTGGACATTTCCATTTTAATTCCATTCCATTTCAATTCTATTTTTATTACTTGTACATAATGTAAATTTTACAGCCAAAAGTTTTCAATATTTTCTATACTGTAATATTTTTTGATTATTATATTATTTAATATTTTATATTCCTTACTTGAATATTTTCTTTTCATACTTTTTTTATTATTATATTCTTATTTCATATCCTTTATTTACAATACTTTTTTAAAATTTTTTTTTTATTTTTAGGTCATGGGCGGTTGTTAAAACATTTTACTGCATATCATACTGTCCATGTGACAAATAAAATTTTTATTTAGACTCAGTGACATCTAACTAGTGTTCCAAGACTGGTGTGCAATGTTTGTCTTGTTTTTGCATTGTTTGTAAGGGCATACCTCATTGTGATTCATAAGTGGAGTATTTCTAAAATGATCAACCACTGATGCAACCTAGAGTTTTAGAATAGAAAACATAATTTCTACTTTACACAGAATTAGTATGGTGTGTTGAGAGTAATGCTAATGCACTGCCACAATAGTGGTTCTTGTTCATGTATACTCAGAGCACTAAATCGATTGGATGGTGTAGCATCAGATTGCATGCGTGAGTGAAGCGGCCCAGGGTGATTCATGGGTGGTTGCATATGCTATGATGAAAATCAATGAGGAATAATAATTGAGAAACAACTGAGCGGATTATGGGGGTTATTAACCCATGGAGAGAGAGAGAGAGAGAGAGAGAGACAGAGAGAGAGAGAGCACCTTGGAGGCAAAGAAGAAAAATTAGAAATACCATAAGAAACATTACATATTTATGTAAAAGTCATTTGAATTTTGTGTGTGTGTGTGTGTGTGATAGCACATTATTTTTTATTTTAGTTTTTAATTTATTTTGTATTATCAAGTGGGAAATAAGGCATGTGACCTAAGCGTTGTATATTATCTGTATATTCATTACCACTGTTTCAGAGGTTAGACTGACAGAACAATGCTCAATATGGAGAAGCAGTTCAATACAAATAATCAACACAAGTGATCTGGCCATGCTACTACAATATCCAATCAAAACAGTTTATCCCCTTTCTTAAGTGTGTACAGTGAAACACACTATTATATCACGTTCTTATACATAAAAAAAAAAAAAAAAAAACTCAAATAGGTTAATATTTTAGGAACGGACTAACTGGCTGTCTGGCTAACAACTAATGATTTTTTTTTCTGTCACTGACAGATTTGTACTATATTCCTTTTTTTTAAACATTATTATTATTATTATTGTTTATATTTTTTGTAATGCAATAATTATAGAAAATTAGAGGACTAAAATAACCTGTGCATTTCTGAAACTGCGATCCAAAGCTCTTCTTTCGTTTCCCACAGCATCATCATCATTGTGAAGACATGCAGTATGCTCAATTTTACATGTCAATGTTTCCATGTTTCTGTCTGTCTTTAATCTGTCTCTCTCTTTATTTTTTCCATCGCTCGTCTTCGCTTCTGTCTGTGGCTGTCCTCCTATACAGCAGGTGGATCCTGATGTCAATCATTTTCAGCTGTGTTACAACCAATGGGATGGCCAGGACCCAATCAAAAGAGGAGGAGTTATGAGTTTAAAAGCAGCCCATTGAAGCTGCCCAAGTCTTTTTCTTTGTCTGTTCGCTTGTTGCTCTTGTTAGCTTATGTATAGCTACTTGTTTATTTGTTAGCTCACTGTTTTTGAAGTCTGAATTGTTTTCCTGTTACCATGTTATTGTATATAGGTCTTGTTAGCCTGTTTGTATGTTGTTTTGTGCTCCTTTCTACCTGTGTACCCGCTCCCTTTGTTTGAGGACAGGGAAGATTGTACACATGTTTTTCTGACTTTCTTAACACACGAGGTTAAATGGCAAGTGTCACCACCTGTATTTCTGGTTAGCTTAGCATAGTGTAGTTGGGTAGTGTTTTTTATTTTATTTTATTTTTTTAATTTAATTATTTTATTATTTAGCATATTATAACCTTAGCATTAAGGTTAGCAACATGGAATACAATGGAGTCTTGATTTTCTTTTGTTTGTTCGATGGCACTGTTTGTAAGGGTTCGCCACTAGAGGGCACTGTTCGTTTTTTTGTAGTTTTTGTTTGCAGACTCAGTTTCCCCGAAGGCACCTCGGTCACTGATGCGAGTGCTCACCTGAACCGAGGTAGCTCATTGGATCACCTATAAATAGCTGTTTAGTCTGGGAAACTGGGTCGTGCATTGTTTTTGTATTACTGTCATTTATGTGGGCGTTTTGTTTTGTTTAGTTTAATTTGTATTTAAAATTAAGTTCTGTTCTGTGTTCTTAAGAAGGCTCTAGTGTTGTGTATGTTTCATGTCTGTTGTGTTTCAGTGTGTGGAGCTGATTCGGTGTTGTGATATGTTGTGTTAAGTGTTAGAGTTTAGGTAAGTATTGTTGAGTGTTCCCCAGTTAAAATATCCCCGTGTGTTTAGCTAGTGGCTAAGTGTATGTTTAGCTAATTGCCATGCTTAGCTGACTGCCATGTAGCTAGCCCTAGTCCCTCTGTGTCCCTAGCCTCTGTGTCGTCTCTAGTCCCGTACCGTCGCTAGTCTCGTCTAGACCCGTTTCAGCTCCATGTGTGGTTTGTTGGAGGTCTTAACCTCTTTCGCCAGAGTCTGTGTTTCCTGTTGTACAGTAAAGAAAGTTTGTTTCTGTTTTTGATATTCCATGTTTTATCCTATATTTTGTTAAAGACTTTTTTATATATTTTTTGTTTTGGAACCACTCCTCTGCGCCTATGCCTGCCCTTTCTGCCCACGGCAACATCAGCCGATACCACCCATTCATGACACTGTCGATGTTCTCTCTCCTAAGGTGGACTAGTTTTTCCCTGTGTCTTGGTTATGGTCTGCACATGTGGACTGTCCTTCTTACCCAGTCACCCCGGCATCTTAAATTATTGCTCCTGTACTACTCTAGGCCCTAATTTTGTGGGAGTAAAACACTAAACCATTCTCTTTTTGATGTATTTTCAGCTTTTGTAGATTTTTTAAATTTAAATTGATGCATCTACTAATGTTTATTTATTTTATTTTAAATTCATTTTCATCACAATTACCTGGCCTGACATGTTATAAATTATCAGTACCAGGAAGCGGAGATTGTTTTACAGTGACGCTGGATATTTTTTCATGGTTAGATGGAAATTAGAACAATGATTTGTAATGTTTATTTTATAAAACAATGTTTCTCATTTACCGCACCATTAATTCTGTTGACCAAGACTGTTAAAAGCCTAGAATGTTTTGTACAATACAAGTATTTAGCAAGACTGGGGTACTACTGTAGCTGCAGAGTTATATGGGGTGAAAGTTAAGAGAACATTAAGAGTTATGAATCAAGCAACATTCTGTGAGAAAAGAAGCAAAATGAAGGCTGGTTTATCTTTAAAACAACACACTCTAGCGGACCAACAAACTGAAGGGATTAACTCAAATTCATTATTATTAAAATACTGTGACTAAAGCATAAACAAATGAGAAATGTAATGCATTGCTGCTTAAAAAAGAGCTTTAGGCAGGTGAGGAATAAGATAGTGAAGAAGGCTGCATTGTAGTAATAAACAGCCTTAGGATATTCCTATTTTAATTAGTTTTTTTTCTTTAGCCTGTTTAGTCCAACATTGACAAAACCATATTCCAATGAAAAGGCTGTTTCTGACTGCTTAATATTTTTTTACTGAACTGTGAATATTGAAATATTATTTTACAACATGGCTTCAGGATTGTTACAGACAACATTCTGAAATCAATATTCACAAAACCATGTACGCTACCAGTCAAAAGTTTGGACACACCTCTTATTCCAGGGTCTTTCCTGATTTTTATTTATCTACTGTACATTGTAAAACAATGGTGAAGGCATCCAAACTATGCAAAAATATCCTTTGAACAGTTCATAAGATGTGTCTACTACTTATGCACTTATGAAGCATTTATAATGGCTCTAATCTGAAGTGGTGTTAAGTGATGATTTTTGAGGCTGATAAGTCTAAATACATTACTCCCCCTCAGAAGAGGTAAGTTTTGGTCTTGCTTTCCTGCTATGGTCGTCATGAGAGACAGATTCTTTACGCAAGTTTTGCAAATGCACTTGACGATACGGTTCTTGCAAAAACTAATCCAGAAAAGCTGACCTTCTGGTCTTAAAATAATAACTGACTGTTGTTGGTGTTGCTTATTTATTTAATTCCATATGTTATTTTAAAATGACCAGTATTGTTCTAGAATGTGAAAAATGAATCACAAAAACAAACAATTGAACACACAAACAAGCAAACAAACAAAAAACATTGAATTAGAATGTGTCTTAACTTTTGCCGACACTGGTACTGTACAAGAACGGCATGTGTCCAGTATGCACTTTATGTACCACAGATTGAGCTGTGCATGATATTGATGCTGTGCAAGTACTAGATTCAATAAGGATGATGACCACAAAAAATGTGAAATGCGGTGAGTTTTTTTTTGTGTGACAACACAGTTATTCATAATGTAGCCTAAGTGTAGCGCCACTTTCCCACAAAAGTTAAGACTAGAACATCCCACAATTACATCAGGTTTTTTTTTCAATCAACAGCATCTGGTGGTGTATTCATAGTACTCTTTGAAAATACTACCATGGATATTCACATTGTGATTTGTAACATTTGGAACAACAGCCATACCTGTTGGAATTGTCTGTTAGCTGTGGCTTTGTCTTCTCCCCATACCTAATTACTTAGAAACTTTTAACTTACAGGACTTTCTTAATTTAAACTACATTTATACAGAGGCCAATAGTAACTGTATGCACTATAATCTTACTTCATCTCTACCCTGTTAACCTGCATTCGCAGTGATCTAGAATGTGATCTTGTTTTAAAATACATTGCTATAATTTCTAAAAGGAAAAAGATTATAGAAAAATATCTGTACATTAGAAATACATAATAAAAAAATTACATGCTAATAAAAAGAACAATATCTCCATTTCCTCTGCCCAATTATCTTGGGCTAGTTTTAGGTCTTTGGTGTGTTTTTTGAAATGCGGTAGGAAAGTTTGCTGGAGCCTGGTTAAAACTGATCTTAATCAAGGTATTATTATTATTATTATTATTATTATAGAAGTTTATATCTTGGAGTGGACAATTAAATATGAATATAGTCTTGCAAGCATCATAGTGGGTCTTACAATTAGGCAAATAAAATCTTAGACAAACAACACCATAAAATTTTTTTTTACTCTACAATTATATATTTAAAAAATAAGCCAAGAAAAAAAACATGTGGGCAATACTACGAGCCACCATATTGCTTACACAGCAAGTTGCAGCAAGATGCTGCTAATCATCATTCATCATTAGCAGGTGTGCAGACCTCTATAAAAGGTGAAATTTTGACAGTTTGCTGGTCTAGAGCTTTCAGGTGTGTGTTAAAGAGGGAAACACATAAGAAATGTCCTTGAAGAAGCTGAATTGAAGTTGAATTGTAGCACATCAAACTCAAAAGGTTTATAAAACCATTTTCAAACACTGTAGAGTTCATCATTCTACAGTGAGAAAGATTATTCACAAGTGGAAAGCATTCATGGCAGTTGCCAGTCTTTCCAGGAGTGCATGTCC
Source organism: Clarias buthupogon (assembly GCA_030014345.1). NCBI lineage: Eukaryota > Metazoa > Chordata > Actinopteri > Siluriformes > Clariidae > Clarias > Clarias buthupogon. Next base: position 19,852,312 of record JAQMYK010000033.1, read on the forward strand.
CAGCACATTCACCCCAAGGTCAGACTGTGCATTGAGTCGACCATGAACTCCTCTGTATACAAGAATATTCTAGAGGCAAACGTGAAGCCATCTGTCTGAGAGATAAAGTTTGGTCGAAATTGGTCATGCAACAGGATAATGGCTCAAAAGCATACCAGTAATTCTACATCAGAAAGTCATGAAGAAAACAATTCCTTTAAGCTATTGTTGTTGAAAGTGGATCTACAGTACAAGTTATTGAATCATAGGGGTACTCATGCTTTTCTTTATTGCTTCATTTTTGTTAAATAAATACTGGCATGATAATAATATGTTGTTTGTCTGAGGTTGTATTTTGCCAATTAATAAGACCCACTATTGTGAAATGATTTTATTATGTTTTTACACAAAAACTTACACATTGAATTAAAGAGGGGGCACTAACTTTATAAGTAGTGAGTAGTGAGTTTGACAAAGGCCAGTAGTAGAAGTATGATCAAGCTTAAGACCAGGCAAATTGAAAATATCACATTATAAGACCTAAATTCCCCCTTTAAAAAAAAAGTGCCCTATTTGCCTTTATTCACAAGTCTGCCATCACAATTTCTGCTCATTTTCCTGCCTGCTTTATCCAACCTTTTTCTGAACATTTGTAGTGCATTTTGAGGACTTTTCTGCTGTTCCTGTTGCATTTTCGTTTTTGCTGACAACTGCTCATTAGTGCCATTGATGAGATGATTAGCTAGTTGTAAAATCCCTGAACATCTGACATTGTGCGCATAACAATCACATGCCATTTCATATTCCACCCTTTGCTTCTTAATCCCTCTGCAGACAGCCGCCAAAAAGATTGCGGGAACTTAATCAGCTTAATTAAGCTTCATTAAACAGTGTTGGATTCAACTACAAAAGACAGAAAACAGGCCTATTGACAATAGAGAGGAAGAGACACAAAGGTTTTGGAGGTAAGTGAAGAATAACATGAATAAACTGAATAGACTGGGAAGGCTGTTAATAAACAATGGTGAATAAGAAAGGATAGTGAGAGAGTAGCTAGAAGGTTTAAAGATGCACAGTAAGGGAACAGATAACAGAAATCTTAGAAGTAGATAAAAAAATTAAACATATATGGTTGTACTCAGATCTAAATGTCAAGAAGTCTTGCACAATGCCTAAATCACTCATTTTTATTTTTATTTTAGAAATTAATATCTTGGAGTGAACAATTGAATATAAATATAGGCTTACAATCATCTGATCATAGTGGGTCTTAGAATTGGGCAAATAAAACCTTAGACAAACAGCACCATTAAATCTTTTTCCACTGTGCAACTATTTGTTTAACAAAAATTAAGCCAAGAAGAAAAAACATGTGGGCAATACTAAGAGCCACCTTACTGCTTACATAACAAGTTGCAGCCAGGTACTACTAATCATCATTGATCATCAGCAGGTGTGCAGACCTCTATAAAAGCAGAAGTTCTGACAGTTTGCTAGGCTGGAGCACTCTGGTGTGCATTAAGGAGGGAAAGAAATAAGCAATGATTTAACAGCAATTGTTGCTGCACATCAAACTCGAAATGTTTATAAAACCATTCCCAAACACTTTAGGGTTCATTCTACACTTAGAAAGATTATTCAGGATTATTCAGGATTATTCCTATCCAGGAGTCCACGTCCCAGCACATTCACCCCATCAATATTTCTGCCCATTTTCTTGCATGCTTTATCCCAACCTTTAAAGACAAAGGGAACAGAAATCTTATAATAAGATAAACAAAAGAAATGTATATGATTGTACTCTAATCTAAATGTCAAGGAAAAAATGCCTAAATCCCTAATTGCTAGGATGCATCAACAGCATTTGTGTGATTCTGAAAAGCAATAAGTGTCCGCTAGGCATAGATCTTTTTCCAGTTCCTTGTAAACATGATCAATGCTGTCTTATTCTTGGTCGACGATAGTAATATTCTATGATACAGTATTAGTTAATGAAGGATTAAATGCTTTAGAGAAGTTTTTTTTTAAACCCCATAGCCTGTCAATGTTTGAAATGAAGAGGAAGATTTTCAATGGTGGGGCAGTGGACTTGATTAAGCTTATTTCAACTCACATAAAATAAACAAACTTTATTACTACTTACTTATTACTATTATTGCTACAGTAATAACCAGTCTATTCAATACATCAAAGACAGCTTGCGGATGTATAGATTTCCTTCTACAGCAGGCTACAACTCCAGAATGCTAAATGAACTATCATTATGTTACAAGCTTATGTCCTAATGAAAACAGCCTTCCTTTTTCAACTGTTCTTATTCTAGCTGGCATAATGGAGCCCCCACTGCTAAAGTTTATGCCAATAGGATCTCAACAGAACAAAATGACTCTGCTTAGGGGCACAACAGCTGTCTCCTACCAGGCATCCAGAAAGTGCACAGCTTCAAAAGTCATCATTTCAAATGAAGCTTTCCAATTCACTCTTAATAATGTTGTTTTCATTTGGGAGGCAACATATTAGTCCTAGAGAAAAGATCCTTATGCAGACAAAAGATTTCATACAAAGAAAAAAAAAAAAAACTACACAAAACAAACAATAATGCCAATATCCTATACAGACATTGGGAAAAGAAAGTGCACTATCCTTCACTTTTATGTTTTTGTTAGCAGTCCCTAAATAACAACAAACAAACAAAAATAAATAAATAATAAACAAATAAATAAACCTATAACCTTAGGTGACAACAAAAACACAAGGCAACAGATTTCAGAAACCAAAAGGAGTGCAAGAAAATGCATTCAGTAAAATTTGAACTACTTTTAGCAAGAATAACTTGAAGTACTCATTGTCTGTAAGAGTTTATGAATTTCATATTTATTATTTTGGAGAACGTCTTTACAACATTGTTTTAGTTTATTGATGGTTGAGAGCATTCACTTATGCAGAACTCTCTTAAGATCTATCCACAGCATCTCAATCTTGTAAAAGGACATTGACTTCGCCATTTTGATACATTATTATTATTATTATTATTATTATTATTATTATTATTATTATTATTATACATTTACATGTCAATTTGCTGGAATGCTTGGAATCACTGTCCTGTTGCATGACCTGCTAGACAGATGTCCTTACATTTGTCTTAAAAATAGTGGAGACTTTGTTCTCCCAGGTCCTGAGGTTGCAAATCAAGTACAAATAATGTCAAGTCTTTGCTTGACAGGTGGTATGAGATATCTGTGATTATTTACTGTGGTTGGTTTTTACCAGCCATTGTGCTGTGCATGATATCAACACAGCACAATGGGGATTGCGGGGGATGGGGATTGCGAGGATCTGAAGCCTATCCCAGGAGGCTTAGGGCACGAGGCGGGGTACACCCTGGACAGGGTGCCAATCCATCGCAGGGCACACACATACACACACTCACACACTCATTCACACACTACGGGCAATTTGGGAATGCCAATTAGCCTAACCTATATATCTTTGGACTGTGGGAGGAAACCAGAGTACCCCGAGAAAACCCACCAAGCACGGGGAGAACATGCAAACTCCATGGACATGGAAGGCAACACAGCATAGGTCAATTTCTTTGCCAATGTGACCCTTTTTTTTTGCTCAGTCATGTTTCTTTAGTTGGTTTAGATTAACTACTTCAGTACAGTATATTGCCTATTTTGTCCTGAGCCCTATATGTGCTTATTAAAAAAAAAAAAAAAAACACAGCAAAACAATAAATGTCTAAAATGCTTAGGGTTTTAGGAACTACCCTTCTCCACCTGAAAGACATACCTATACAATTCCTGATCTTTTTGGTTTTCTTGCCTTTCATTTGTGTAAGCTATAAAGAAATACTGCAATATGAAATGTTGCTACTGCCAACCACTCATAGGAACCTGGGTTGCCAGATCATAGAGACAAAATGCCCCTAGGCAGTTCTGAAAACCCACTCATAAAAACCCAGCCCATATAATATCATTCTTAGTGCAAACAAAGAAAGAATCTTGGGAGATTACTGAAATTACTGGCATTAGGATAGGACCTGTCCAATGGATTATTAGAACATAACTGTAAATCAAAAAACTTCAGATTAAATATAGAAAATACAGAGTCCAAAGCTATCTCAGATCATAAACTCATCTCAAGTTTGTATTAGTAGTAATATATGCACCTTGCTATGCTACCACATTAAACATGCATTAATGTCTGTTACTGCACAGAGCTTTATCTGTAATCTCCCAGAGTTAATAACTATGGCTAGATCACTGTCTGTCCCCACAGAACTTGATCACATGAATTCTTAGAGTCAATGCTCCGTTATACGATAGATAATGGAGCTTGGCATTAAGAGAGAGAGAGAGAGAGACAGAAAACAGATTTTACATTTAAATCCAAACAATTTGATATAATGATGTAGATTACAATTTAACTAAACCAGATCAGTAATTAGAATGTTTTACTCCCCTACAAGAGACTGAACTTCATTAATTTTCTCATCAAAACCATCAACTTGTGTACTACATTCGACACACAACTTTTTTTTTTTTCAAATGCCAGACATAATTGAACACCTCCAATGCTAAAACCTTCAGCACTGACTATGTTCTCAAAGCTTTTAAACTTGCAGTTATTAAAGGCCTGATAAAAAACAACAACAAAAAACAACAAAAAAAACAGGGTATTAGTTTCCACTGTCGATGAAACACATATATTTCATCAAATCCACACTAGAGACACAAGCCTCATTTGAGGAATGTGTTAAAGACAGAAGACACTGGATGCTTCCTTCTATTTCATTTGGACAAGACATAGTACTGGTACAAGGACCACATACAGGTAGAAGGAAACTTTCTCTTTACCTAGTAACTCACTTTGGTGTATTTATTGGTTTATTGTCTTTAGTTTTTCTTCATCTAAAAAATAATATTATCAGTTTGTACATATTGCCAAAAGCTATTAAATGCTTTTGTTAGTTCTAGGTTGAGTTATTTAATTGCTAATTGTTTGGATAGTTTAATAAATGCTCCACAAACCCCAGGTAGTCCAAAATGCATTAGCCAGAGTCCTCCCTAGAACTAGAAGATATGAACACGTCACTTCTAGTGGTTCACATTAATGGCTTCCAGTGAAAACATTGATTTAAAAGACTACTAATGAATTGTAAAGCACTGAATGGTCTAGGACCTCGATAAGTTTGTGAACTAAGATGATCCGTATTGAACGCTTGCCCCAATAAAAAGGTGCAGGCTATTTGTGGGTTCCTCATATAATGAAGACTGCAGCATGGGGCAGATATGAGATCGCCTTTCAATCAGTGTTTTGGACTATGACATTGTAAAAGTCTAGGCTAAAAACTTATTTCAGCTAAGCCTTTTGTGAATAGTTTTTTTTTTCCATCGGTAAAAGAACAGAGCTGGGTTTTATGGTCTTCAACTTGGTATGTTTGAATGGTTTCTTCCTCTACCAAAAGGATGGTCAGTACATAAGACCCCTGCAGCATAGCCATGATGGTCAAGCAACACTGAATAAAGATGTGTTCCTTTTCTTTCTTAATAATTTTTTTTATTGACCCATAACCTTTACAGACCTCTTATAAATGGTAAATGTAAAATATTTGAAAGCCAATGAATATGAAAGAACAGGAAAAAGTAAAAAATCTCACAGATGAGGAACAATACTTTTCTCTCTCTCTCATCTTCTATACGGCTTTATCCTGTATTCAGGGTCGCGGGGACCCGGAGCCTATCCCAGGAGGCTTAGGGCATGAGGCAGGGTACACCCTGGACAGGGTGCCAATCCATAGCAGGGCACACATACATACACACACTATGGGCAATTTGGGAATGTCAATTAACCTTACCTACATGTCTTTAGAATGTGGGAGGAAACCCACCAAGCACAGGGAGAACATGCAAACAGAGGCGGGAATCGAACCCAGACCCTGGAGGTGCAAGGCGACAGTGCTAACCACTACACCACCATGCCGCCAACAATAATTTTATAAGTATAAATTTGCCAATCGGTTAATTTCAAAAGCAAAACATAAACATACTGTATTTAAGCACAGTGTAAATCCACGTAAATTGCCTCCACTCTGTCAGGTGTGAAGGAAAATTAACATTTATAATTTATAATAGATATCAGAACTGCTCCTTTGTGGTGACATTTAGAAAGTTGGTTTAGGGCCTTTTTTGATATTTCAAACATGACCAGATTAAAACACAGTACTTTTGAACATTCAGACACTTTATGTGGCATGTCATAAAAAATAAACTTAAAAGTAAAAGAAAACACTCATCTTCGATTTATTTATAGTTTAAGTCTTTTAAATTGAATCCATCACAAGGTTGAAAACAGTAAGCTGTTCAAACATTTAAAGAGGGATTTATAATACATAGGACAGATACAAAGGGCCTACTTCAATAGAAAGCCCTACTCTCAGAGGGATATACTGCATATACATAATAATTGACACAACTGTGCCATTACATTTGACTACACCATGCATTATAGTTTCATGTCATGTAGATAGCTATGAGAGCACTATGCATGGGGAGACATAGAAGAGAAAGGAGAATTAAATATCACCCATACAGACAATGCCTTCTTATCACTGATACAATCATGGTGAAATATTAATCTGTGGTCTCCCACTAATTATAATCCATAGCATATAATCTAGCATTAAATGTAAAAATTACTTAATGACAGATATGAGTAATTAATGAGTAAACTTGACCCCAAATTTCAATGAATAATTACTCTGGTGACCTCCCTTTTATTTTTAATTTTTTTAATAAATAAATCATAGCTGCTGTTTCTGCTGTTTTAGCAGACTAAATATATAGACAAAATATACTATAGTGCAATATCACAAACCACACTATTCCATATCCCTTCTAGCATTATAGATTTCCCCATATCTCTCTCTTTCCACATTTGCATTCTCTTTTAAGTTGTATCAGTTTCTACTAGTCAAAATCATAAATAGTAACAAAATTTTGGCTACTGAAGTGACAAGTCAGTAGTTATAGTTATTCATTTAAGCATTTAATATGAGATGGTGGCACTGAATGTTAAAAAAAAAAAAAAAAAAAGAACAGGGAACTAGAATTTTTTAAATACAGAATCCTCTTTTTACATTCAGCGTAACGCTACCTTTCAAAAACAATCCCAAGAGCAGCAGAACAACAACAGGACTGTTTTTTCTCCATATGTGTACAAACAAGATTGGGGCCTCGATGCTTTTTGTTCCCTTCCAGATCATTGGCCTATGGTTAATGGTCATAGTGGCACAATCTCCTATGCATGTATTCACATTAATATTGTGTATCACAGTTTTCAGTGTTTCACAGTTTTCTATGGTGCCCCTGAAAATAAAAAAAAATAAAATAACCCATACTTTAAACTTTTACTGGCATGGATTTCATCATGTTGCATGTGCTGCTAAAGATTTCTGGACTAAAAGATTCTAGTAAATTCATATATTATATATTACTATAGTTACTACAGTGCTACAGTTGTTTCTCATTAAGATACACTCAGTAATGACAAAGTGCAAACTAAATTTTAGAAATGTCTGAAATTTATTTTAAAAAATAAACCCGGAAATACTGTACTTAAGTACTCAGACTCTTTACTCAGTATTTTGTTAAAGCATCTTTTGCAGCAGTTACAAGTCTTTTTAGGTATGATACAACATGGACTGGGGATCCTCTCAAAAAAAGGTTGGATGGGGACCGTCAGTAGACAGCTATTTTCAGGTCTCTCCATAGATGTGAAATAATGTTCAAGTCAGCACTCTGGTGGGGCCACGCTAGGATATTCACAGAGTTGTCCCTCTTAGTCACTCGTTTGTTGTCTTGGCTGTGTGCTTAGGATTGATGTCATATTGGAAAGTGAACCTTCAGCCCAGTCTGAGGTCCTGACCGCTGTCCTGATATCTCTGTACTTTGCTTAATTCAGCTTTTCTTCAACCCTGACCAGTCTCTACTGCTGAAAAACATCCACACAGCATGATGCTGCCACCACCATGCTTCACAGTTGGGATGATATTAGGCATGTAATGAGCAGTCCCTAGTTTGGGTGATGGGAAGATGGAAGGAGTACTTTGAGGAGTTGATGAATGAGGAAAACGAAAGAGAACAAAGAGTAGAAGAG
>JAQMYK010000033.1:19860854-19877770 GCA_030014345.1 Clarias buthupogon
TCTTTTCATCTAATAATAATAATACATTTAATTAGTTGCTTTTGATATGTTTATGTATGACAATTGTTCAATAAAAAAAAATTTGAAAAAAAAAAAAAACTCATCTGTTTAGTTGTGCATTTATTGAATGAGCACTGTGCTACGTCCGAACCGACTGCATTATTTTATGTTTACCTAATATTTTAAACTTTCATTTTTATTTTAAATTTAATTTTAATTAGTTTTAATTAGTTTTCTATTTTTTATTTAAATTAAATTTTAATTTGTTTAAAGTTTTATTGCAAACTGTTTTTCTTTTTATTTTAAATCAAATTTAAATTCTTTAAAAAGTTTTATTGCTATAATTTTCTATTTCATTTTATGATTATTTTCTTCTCTTTTATGTAAAGCACTTTGAATTACCATTGTGTATGAAATGTACTATACAAATAAACTTGCCTTGCCTTGCCTAATAATAATTATAATAATAATAAACTATATGTAATGAGGAAAATGACTTACACTGTATTAAGCCAGCTGATGCCAAAAAACATTTCCCATCTACTGTATATAGTACGTGTTAACTCACAGAATTGCTCACTGCATTTACAATGGCAAAATCAAATATAATATGTATGAAGCAAAACCAAATAAACAAAATTAAAAACAGAATTGTACTATTAGTATGTATCAGTACTACTGCTGCTATTAAAAAATAAAAAAATCTATCATTTAACTACCACCTGATAACCCACACATTACTTCGCGCCTAGTATTTATGTTATGCAGTGTAAAGAATATAGTAGTGTAGTGAATGAAGAAATGTTAAATATACACTTTTACAGATTTTTCAATACATTTTGTTTATTAGCATTCATTCAATTTTTAGTAACCACTTTAGGTCAGGGTCACATTGGATTTGTTATCAGTTCTGGGAAATGTGGATTTAAGGTACATCCTGACAACCAAGGCTTTCAATATCTGCAAATTTATTTATACTCAATATCAATAATTTTTAAAAAACTTTTAATGTTTTACATCAATCTGAAAATTGAACTCCTTGTGTTTTCAGTATGCAAGCATAAAAAGGCCAAAGAATGATTCCTGTGAGTAACGTGTGTATAATAGAAGCAATAGGAGATTTGTACTGACCAGCAGTGAGATATGACATGAGATAAGATAAGAGTATAAGACAGGTAAGTGTAGGACCTATTAAAAAGAAATATGTGAATATAGAGGAAAAAAGTGGGGAAAAATGTGGCCAAATGTATAAGAAAATATTTACAGAGTCTGATCTGAGGCTGCAACACTATTGCCATAGGGAGACTCTAGCATCGTTGCCTCAATTTGAGATTCTGCTCTGTTTCCCTCTGCTCACTGACCTGGCTGACTTTTCTGTGTGTAGCTCCCAGGCCAGTGCTAACTCATTGGTGCTTTCACCCTCATCTCTAGGCACACAGCATACCCAGAAACAGTCAATGGAAAAATGCAGCCATATTTCTTTGTGAATTTAAATAATCTTTTGTGGTTTACTATGGCAGAAAGAATACAACTGTATCAATCGAACCATTTTAATACTTAGTAATATTTTAATAATAGTATTTATTGATGTGGTTTGTGAGAACGTTGTTCCAACAAGTCAACCATCTGTTAAAGAAGCATTTGACCAATACAGTTTTACCTCTTATTGTAGAGTGCTTCCAAATAAGACAATTGAAAAAGAAGGTGTAAAGTATCATGCTACAGCAGTTACCTCATAGAGAGTAGAGAATAGTTTGCTTCATGCAGAATTCCCACCAGGGAATAGCCCTGTAAATACCACGGTGTATAGTCCACCGCTATTTTATATATTAAAGTTCTTTTCAGCTATCTTCATAGCAACCCTCTCCCTCTCTCTCCTTCTATATGGTTGATGTTATGGCTTCAATGAGAGACTGTGAATTGTGCTTTGTTTAAAGCTGGAGAGCTGGCAAAGGCACAACAGTGGGTTTTCCATCAGCAAAGAATCACTTTTCCCAGTTGCTGCACTGTTAAAAGAGGCACAGGTTCTTCAAATGCACAGTGGGCTTCTCAGGTCTCTATATATATTTAATGTCAAATACATATAGCTGCACTTCACTGTGCCTACAAAATAGCTTTAAAAGTGCTGTCTATACCCAAATAAAAAATAGATTCTGCATTCAGTGGAAATACAAGTCATTCTGTTGCTTAATTTTGTGGACACTCCTAATGTAATATTGAAAAGAAAAGTAAATTTAATGATTTAAAATGACCTAACAAATACTTACTTGCCAAAATATCTTTCAATTTGGGCTATTTTGTTGGTTGACATAAAATAAATGAAATTCATTTTGTCAGAGATACCTTTTATTTTTGCTTCATCAATTATAAATGAAACAGCACTTTCCCGTATTTATTACACTGACTATGAAATTCTCATTCGATACGGTAACTACATACTAAGCTAATGTAGGTTTACTAAATGCAAATGGAGTAAGCAACACTACAGATACACTGGATATCTATGATATTATGATCATGTGGCCAAATCTTGACTGGAACGGAGTTCTGCAGAGGCTGGGTTGTAAAAGCGACAAAGGAGTGAGGCAGGGAGTCACAGTTGCCAGAAGAGGGCTCCGCATGTCAGAACAATGTCATCATTGGATAAATATAGCCTCCTACTTTTCTTCCAGCACCATCATCATCATCACTATCATCATCTAGCACTGCTTGGCTCTGCAAGAGTCAATCAAGCATTGCTATGCTGGTCCAGGTGCACACTGTCTTTGAATATTTCATTATATCTCTGGTTATATGGGAGCCTTGTAACCTGATGCAGGAAGGGATCCGAGAAGTGTGGAATGGATACAGGGGCTTGATGTATAAATCAGGATTGCCTGAAGGTGAGCAAGTGACTGAATTCTAGCTCTCACTACACACAAAGTTGAAGGGTGATTCTTGAAAAAATGGTAGATGTGAAAACTCTCACAAACAAATTATTCATTTAATGTAGAATGTTCTGGAAACTTCATCAGACATACTACAAGTCTAAAAATGAGAGAATGTCATGTTGTATATTAAGTTATACAACACATGGATTTGCAAGTGTATTAAAGTTTTTTATAAATTTTTTACCCTAACCAAGCTTACAATGAGATGAGACATTTTGGCACATTTTGTGAGTGATTCATTGATTTACTGACCAAATAGCAATGACAGGATAAAAGTGGAAATTGGCTGGGGGTCTGTGTTATTTGTGTTATCTGTCGAAATCTTAAAGGTGGGAGCAATCAACAATAGATACAAGATAGGTCTTATCAGGCAAAAATTTGGTTTTATATTTTCTTGCTCATGGTAAGTAAACCTCAAAATAGAGAATATAACTAATGAATATAGCAATATCCTATAGAACCATCTATAGAACTACCTAAACATAAACTAAACTCAAAATATTTCGGTGCAATCACTTTTCATAAAAATTATCCAGAAATTTGTTTGATGAAGCTCCAATCAAAATCTACACTGTTAATGACTATTCATATATTCACATATTTATAAGCAGTGGTAGCTCAGTGGGTTAAGACACTGAGTTACTATAGGTTGGCAATTCATGCCCCAGCTCCACCAGGTCGCCATTGTTGGATCATGGCTGAACCTGTGCTCTAACCCCAGCTATGCTGCGATATGCAAATAAAGAATTTCATTGTGCAGTAATGTATATGTGACAAATAAGGGCTTAACTTATATTTAGCAGTTTTACAAAGCCCTCTTACAGGGAACTGAATCTATAAAGGCTGCCTGATTTTTTCTGCTGATCTGTAGTATAGCTTATCACTTGGAAATTGCTTGCCATTGGATATTATTTCAATTATTCTTTCAAAACATTTTGCACAAAAGGAGACATACTATTTAAAAGAAAATAATAACAATAATAATAATAATACATCTTATTTGGCTTTAAACATTAATCAGATGGGTAGGAGCACTGACCCTTGCTCAGAGGAAAGAACTTATAGGATCAAGAGGTGAGGAGAGAGAAGGGGTACGGGCATCCTAGGAGCCTCTAATTGGTCTCTCTTTCTCAGGCATTTATTGCTTGGCAGCTCAGAGTGCTGTGTTCAAAAACCCAAGGCAAAGAGCAAAGCTCTTGGATTTAAAGGGAATATATATCTTAAGGAGAAGGAGAGTCAGGGAGGGGGGCGGGGGGTACTTGGAGAATCAATAATTCATAATGCCTCTTCTTATTAGAGGTCTCCAGATGGTGCTGTGGGTACTTTATGTGGGGCTCTGTATCAGATGAGAGGCATCCCAGAGGGCAGCATAGCAGGACCCACTGCTCCCTGGCACTGCTGTTACTCTCTCAGTGCTCCTCTCCATAGAACCCCCTGTTTCATTCATGATCACCGGGACATCTAAAGAAGAAACTGGGCTGCCGATCGATACTGCTTAGCATACCAATAAGCCTGGGTTCAAAGCCAAGCTTGTAAGATTGTTTCTACTAACTAGTCCAGGCAGCTCTCAAATTATCATACCTATCAAAAGTGAGAAGCCAATATATGTTAGCTCTATGCCCTTTTAATTCAAAGGGAGAGCAGAGAGATAATATTGCATGCATGTGTGCAATTATTTCCTTTGCAATTTTTATAAGAATCTTAAAAACAAGTTTAGATTAACATTTGTGAGATTATTCAGTGGACTGCTATTGCAAAGTAGCGTTTGACTAATTCCAGACTTGTTTAGTACCAAACAACTTTTAATGGTACAGTAGTTAGATTAGTAAATTTTTTTAATGGATTTTTTAAAATTCAGAGTACTTGCAGACTGCCTAGTGAAATAAAATAATAATTTTGAATATTTACAGCTGGATTTAAATCAACACTGTCGTAAATCAACACTGGAGATTTTATTGAGTTACAACAATTGCTGCACCAATGCAAACAACAGGAACATTTAACAAAGATTTTGCCTGACCCAGATGTCATTATCTGGGATATCCCATTGCCTATATACTGCAGACCTCAAAAGAAAGAAATTTGCACAAGCAACAAATCTTCTATTAGGAGAAAAGCAGAATCATAAACAAATTATGTGCTGATGCATTGAATGCTTCAGTCTGTTGCTGTGATGTCAATTTGTTCTCCATATTGGCAAGATTAACCTGCAAACAAATGTAATTAAATGGGGGACTTGCTTTTTCTGGGATAAAAGCAACATAGTGTTTACCTTTCTCAACTGATTTTAATGAGTCACTTTTATACTAAAAGGTTTACATAGTCAATGGATCTGCATATAGTAAAAAAAGGAATTTGTCTATTGTTACAGTACATAGAATGTCAGTAGTTAGGCTATACTCTGATAGATGCTCAAGAGATTTGTGTAGCAACGTTATGCTCACATGAACCAAATTACTTACATGGGGGAGGGGGTAATTTAATCTCATGTTTGTCAACAAGGATTTGACTTATTTTGCTGGGTTAATACTTGTGGAGATGTCCCTATATAGTGTAATATAATTTAATGTACATGAAATGTGAAGACATTTTTATACAATGTTAAAGGCTTTTCTATGTCCCCAACATTGTAGCTGTTTCTGTGCTCCAGGCAATAATACAGCATATTCACTTTGACATATTGAAAAATAAATATATATTTAGTGCATCTATAGCAAGTTTGACCATTGTTAAGAAAAAAAATGATAAAACCCAGCAAGCTAAACACTGGTAGCCAGTCTGCTTACTATATTTACAAATTGTATTAAAATAGTAAATTATAGTTTGTTATATATAGTATGGAATATAATGGTAATCAATTGTAAATTGAGATGTTGTAGTATAACAATACACAGTACAGTAAAGCATTATAGCATACACATATGAGCCAATTATATACCAGTAAAATGGTGAGAGGATCATGCGCAGCCAAGGCTCATTTATAATCCCACAGAAAATCCAATCCATTGAGGCTCCACCCAGCAACACATAGCACCCAATGGATATGCTGCCAACGTTCTGGTGCCAGACATCAAAGCACACCACCAGAGGTCTTGTTGAGTCATGCCCCAAGGGGCTAAAACTGTCCCAGCAGCAAAGGGGGAACCTATATTGGGTATAATGCTTTTTAAGTTGTAGCTGATATCACTACAGTATTTGTAGTGCACATAGTAGTGTGATAATTTGAAAATGCAAGAACACAATTAAAAATAGCAAATAAAAAAAGCTTCTAAGCTTTTTCTCTTGGGAACCGCTCAAAAAAAAAAAAAAAAAAACCTTATCCAGCTAACTACAATCTATAATATGTCAATCATGCAAATTAGTTAAGAAGTAAATGCCCATATAACCTAAATGAAAATCCAAATTATATACAATTTAGTTTACAGAATTTTTTTTTGAAAGACTCGGCATTAACAGCCAGGTAGTATTGTCAACATCTGTTAACTCTAAAAGACAACTTGTTACTTCACAAGCAATATAAAAATAGCAGAATGCAAACAAAATTAGTTGTTACGGCTTACCTGTGTAAGGTTATCCACCAGGATCTGGTTGGATTGTATGCCAGTATGGGCAGCCCCAAGCTGCAAATGATTCTGGCATCTTTTTTCCTGTCCTATCTTCTGAGAGCTATGGCAAGTTGCCCAGTCCAATATGATGGCTTCGCTGACGAACAATCCAGCAGACAATGTGACATCTGTGTATAATATGTGTGTGCTTTTAACCTGCAAAACGAGGCAAAGGGAGCCAAGAATGAGCAGATTTTACAACCAGATGCCCAATGTGACATATGATAAGGGAACAACAAAACCAAGTGGTGGTGAGTAACCCAAACACAATTATAAGAACTGATCTAGCCTATGTGTTGAAGTTAAGCGATGTGATGTCCATGTTATTGTAAAACTGTGAATACATAATATAATACATATAGTATCATAATCAACATCTCATTAATTAATTTGCACAATCAGTAGTATCGTTTAAAATGAAAGCAGTTTTTCTTAATTAGCACTTTATGACCATGGGCCTAAAGGTGCTACTGATGTAAAAAATTCTCCAGAGACAGAGAGGACTATAAACTGTTACAAACTTATCATACATACTGTACCATTTCATACAGTACTGTACCACATCTACACAGTGTAACATTTCCTATACTGTGACCTTCTGAAACTAGACTTGAGTTACATAAAATTCTGTATCTGGCACCACATCTGACCACATGCCTCAAATCCAATATATACATATAGTGAGTGAAATAGAAATCTGACTCAAGTGCTGTTGGTGAGCAGAACATGAAAAATTAAAGCAGTGTGGCATGGAAAGATTTAAAGTGCAGTAAGTCTTTCAGTAAGAGACCGACATTATGAGAGTACCTAAGGATGAGGGCTTTAGCACCAGTGTCGCAATTGATGGATGCAGAGAGAAACAGGGCAGTTGACCCCCTCCTTCGAACTCGCCTCATTATAGCGCAGCTGCAGCACATTAACTGCAGATGAATTACTCATCGACCATGAGATGAGATCTAATCATGTCAGAGCAGCTCCTCAACTTTATTCTTTATGATTCACTTGTTTTTCCTCGGAATTGACAACTACTACACAGCATTAAATTAGCAATTACAGATTGGTACTGTACCTAACCAAAATGGATATATATTCAAGGATACTGAGTTTAAAAATAATTTTCAGAATTCAGAAGTTACATTTATTAATGGAAAAAAAAGCATGATGTACATGTGAAAAATCATCAAATGAAAATTAATATTCAGTTATTTGTAAATTGTGAATCTGCTCCAAAGGCACAGACAGAGTTAAGGGCCTTGTTCAAGGGCTTAACTGTGGCAGCTTAATGGTGCTCTGGCTTGAATTGAATAAACCAGAGCCCTAATTGTTTGAGCCACCATATTAAGTCCACAAAAAAGGCATAGATGGCAAACAAAGACAAATTAGTGTTAAGCGAGTGATGACCTAATCATAGATTTGAAACACCAAATTCAATAACAAACCAAATTCAAAACTGTTTGAGAAACTAGTAGAATTTGGTTACACTCATGTTGCAGTTTCCTGGGTCCAAGAAAAGGTTAAAAAATTAAGTCTAGAAGGGAGGATACATTGCATACAGTACAAAATCTTTCTTTTTTTACTCCCACTTCTTCCACATGGTTGCATTTGTCACCATGGTATTGAGTCATTATTTGTGATCATCACAGCTTCTTCACAGGAGTGAAAAGCAACTGAAGGGAAAATAACATAATATACAGATATGAAAAAATAGACTGTAATTTACATATGAGTGAACCAAATCCAGCACGTGTATGGCAGCCTAACTTCATGAGACTTTGGAAAACCAAGGGTCACATGGTATATACAATACTGTGCAATACTAGTCAGGTGTAGAAAAAATGCTGTAAAGTAATAATGCCTACAGAAATAGTGGTAGGCTAATAGTTTTTTTTTAATCATAAACAAAATAGAAAATAAAAGAACAGAAGAGAAATTCAAATCAAATCAGAGTTTGGCATGACTATCCTTTGCCTGCAAAACCAAAAATGCCATAAATTTTTCTAGGTACACTTGCAAGCAGATTTTGAAGGAACATAGCAGGTAGGTTGTTCCAAGCGTCTTGGATATCTATCCATAGATCTTCTGTGGATGTAGGGTCCTTGAAATCCTTCTGTCTCTTTATGTAATCCTAGACAGACCAAATGTTATTGAGATCAGGGATGTGTGGGGGCCAAACCATCAATTCAGGACTCCTTGTCCTCTACACTGACGCTAGTTCTAATTGGCATTGACTGTACTGTATATTTGGGGCTGTTATCCTGCTGCAGAATAAATTAATTAAAATGCAGAATTAGGGGCCAATCAGATGCCTCCCTCATGATAATAATAAATAATCATAATATATTTTATTTATAATAGACCTTATATTTGAAGCAAATCTCAAAGTCCTACAAATTATTTCGGCCCAAAGGTTCGGATAAAAGGATAGGTTTAAAGACCAGATTTAAAAGAATCAACAGTCTGTGGCATCCTCAGAAACTCTGGATGAGCATTCCACAGTAAAGCTGAGCTAAAAACCCCATCTTCCATAGTATGAAGCTTGGTTTTAGGAGGTTTCAAAAGATGTACTGACAAAGACCGGAGGATGCATGTAGATGCATGTGAAGTTCTTAGAGATAGGGAGGAGCATCCCCATAAATGCACTGGTGGGTAAGAGGGACAACCTTGTATTCAATTCTGAATGAAACAGGTAGCCAATGAAGAGATTTAAGAATGGGTGAATTATGATCATATTTACACACTCTCATCAGGATCCTAGCAGCACCGTTTTGAATATACTGCAGTTTTGAAGGTTTTTTCCAGAAGTCCCAATGAGTAGTGCATTGCAGAAATCCAGCCTGGAAGAGACAAACGCATTAACTAACTTTCCTGCATCTGAAAATGTGAGTGCGGGGCACAGTTTAGCAATGTTTCTGAGGTAAAAGAAAAACGTCTTACACAGATGTTTGATATGAGTCTCATGAGTCAGTCCGTTTTAATCCCAAGATTATTAATAGATGTTGACAATGGGATATCCTGACTAGACAAGGTAATACCAGAGAGGTTCAATGTCCTAACCTGGTGTGGCATGCCTACTAAAATAGCTTCAGTCTTAGAGCTGTTCAGCTGCAGGAACTTTTGCTGCATTCATGACTTTATCTCCTCCAAACAGGTGGTCAAAGTGGATCATTGCTGAATAGATGACAAGGTTGATTTTATCCTGAGATAAAGCTGAGTATCATAGAATAGCAATTAAATAAAATTCTCTGCCGGCTGATTACACAGCTCAAAGGAAGCATAAACAGTATAAACAAAATGGGGCCCTGCAAGCACTGAGCCCTGAGGAACACCACAGGTGACACTGTTTTAGCCTCTCCCAGGGCAACATGCTCCATTCTTGCAGTAAGATGAGATGATGTAAGATGAGAACCAGTTGTAAACAGAGTCAGAGAAACCAACAGTATGATGTAACTGGAGAGAGTGATTTATGATCCTGGTAATTAGGGGATTTATAGAACAGATGTTGGATTTAACCAGTACTGTCGGAAAAGGGTCCAGAGTACATTTTGATGGTTTTATTTCACAGTGACCTCAACCTCTTGCTACGGAAACAGCTGAAAGGTTGCAAAATCCCTGGCTGTTTTTAGTAATAAAGGAGAGATGCTGAACATCTTTGCTAAGAGTGTCTGGGTTGATCTTTTTCAAATTTCTGTCACATTTTTTCCATTTTGCTTTTGTGAGGGAACAGGGGAGTGACAGCTCCATTGAAATGACCTTGTGGTCAGACACCCACAGATCACACACAGAAAGGTTGCTAATAGGGACAGAATTTGTAATAACCAGATCCAAGGTATGCCCTCTGAAATGTGTGGGAACATCAACATGTTATTGAAGATTAAGACAGTCCAGTAGTTGCAAAAACTCAGCTGCCAAATGGCAGGAGAGGATGTCCACATTAATAATTACCAAGTATAATAATGTTGGCATGGAAGAGAAAGATCATGAAATCTCTGAAAATCATGCATCTCTGTGTTAAACACTAAGTTTGGTTTAGGGGGCGATAAATAAGCAGTACTGTTATGATGATATTGCATGATAGATAGATGATAAAGTATTGTAAAATGATGGATAAATATCTGACTGTATTTGCTGTATTTCTCAGCATTAAGGACACCATTAATACTGACCTAATCTCCAACTCCATTTGGAGAAACTCGATGCAAAACTTGAAAGGAACAGCCACTCCAAACAACCCACGGGCCTATCCGGACAGTATATGGGTGTACCTGGTTCAGACTGGTTTCTGCCAGTTCTTTGCTGATGGCATGGCTGCACATCCACTGATAGGAATATTAACAACTCTATTAAAAGGACGTCACATTTACAATATGTAAAGTTTTTTTTATAAAGGGGAACGTCTACCAAAATCGTTAACACAACAAACTATATTTTCCACTTTTTCATGAAAAATGTACTGTGAATAAGTTGGGTATGAAAAGTTATCCTTAAAGGCAGCAGCAAAGTTTTGTAAGTTGACCCTCATTCAATCACCTATAGCAGAAGCCCTTAAAAAGCTCGAGCCATAATCTGGAGAGAGTAAAAAAAAGCTAAACCCATTATCACAAAAACAATAATGAAGAGAAAAATAAATGGCGGTTCCCAGCTTTGGCCAAGGCAGACCGGGTTTACCTTACCTCTCCGTGCATGCGGGCTGACAGTGAGCAACTATTCAGCATGACTGCACACATTCTGGATGATAAGAGGAATAGACTGTCTCCTAAAAATGCAGAAATTCTGATATTTATAAAGAAATGCCTGCCCTCGTTGCTTACTAATGTGTATTCATGATTGACTTGCCAAATACAAAGTGACTGATATCTGTGTTAAAAACATTCAGTGCAGTTTTTCGATGTGTTATTCATTGTTGCAGCCTGGTTCCGTGTGATGCATGTTATAATGAATAAGTATAGTAGGACAGTTACATTTTGAATAAGCATTCTGGGATTTGTGAGAGCCCCTCAATGCAAGTTAAGGAATGGAACGTTTTTGTTCTTTAGTTGAGCATAAGCTATTCTATTGGTTTCAGTTTCTCTATAATCTACATGAAATCATAAGAGAATGGAATATATTGCCTTCCAATAAATAAATGTTTGTATCTCAATTCTTATTTCTGTGATCAGGGATCAGTTATCTGCCCCGAAAGCCTTAACCGGAGCACCCCTACTTCGCACACTGTACGTAAAACAATGCTGAAAACACCTAAAAAATACAAAAACCTATTTTTTGAACTGTTGATATTAAGATGTGTCTGCTACTGTTGCTCTGTAAAGCCTTCATTACAGCTCTAGTCTGAGGTGATGTTATGGTTAATTGATTATTTTTGAGGCTGGTAACAAACTTCTCTTCTGTCGCAGAAGTAAGTCTACTGTACATGAGTTTTATCATGGCGCTAGTTGAGTTTTGCAAATGCACTAGCTCTTGACAATTGCGTTCTAAACTATTCCAGAACAGTGGACCTTTGTATCTTAATATAACAAATGACTATTTTTTTACTTAAAACAAAAAGCACTGAATTGTCCATACTTTTCACTGTTACTATATACAGTGCCATAAAAATGTATTTTCCCTTCCTGATTTTTTTTGAATGATTGTCAGAGCTCTTCAAGCTAAGTTTAATTTTACACAAAGATAACCCAAGTAAATACAAAATACAGTTTCTAAATCATTATTTATTATATTTTATTTATTACATAATTTATGATGATGATGATGATGATGATGATTATTATTATTGTTATTATTATTATTATTATTATTATTATTATTATTATATTTATTAAGGGGAAAAAGTTGTCCAAACCTACCTGACCCTATGTGGAAAAGTAGGTAAACTTCCCCTAAACCTAAATAAACTGTATAATAAATGTTTTAATTCAGCCACATTGGAGGACTTTCAAGCATGAACAGCTTGTATCAGGTCATCTTAATCAGATTTAAGTCCAGCCTTTGACTAGGCCACTCCTTTTTTTTGTTGTTGAGCTAATTAGAGGTGGACTTACTGGTGTGTTTTGGATCATTGTCCTGCTGAATAACCCAAGTGTGCTTGAGCTTGAGCTCTTGAACTGATAGACATACATTCTCGATTTTCTGGTAGAGCGCAGATTTCGTGGTTCCATCAGTTAACACAAGATGTCCAGGTCTTAAAGCTGCAAAGCAGCCTCAGACCATTACACTACAACCACCATATTTGACTGTTGGTATGGTGTTCTTTTTATGAAATTTAACTCAGATGCTCTCACCAGGGTTCACTGGATTTCAAAAGTATTGGAAAAGGCTTGATAAAAAATAAAAAAAAATTCTGGAAGGTGGCATACAATATATGGACAAATATATCTGTTAATTATTGAATTCAGGTGTTTCGATCGGGCCCTTTGTCCCCAGTGAAGGGCAAATGCTATGCTTCCAACTTTGTGGCAACAGTTTGGGGAAAGCCAATTCTATTCTAACATGACTGTGCCCCATTGCACAAAGAAAGGACTATAAAGAAGTGGTTTGCTGCCAATGATCCAGACTCCCTCTGCCCTCTGGACCTGTCTGACTCATCCTGATGCCGCGCTTCTGGTTGGAGATCTCGTCACATGGATGCCCCATGTGTCTCTTTGGGATGCGTCTGGTGTCTGGGGACGGTTTCACTCTACCATGAAGACTGTTCCTCTCAAGGTTTCTTCTTATGCCATCTGAGGGAGTTTTTCCCTGCCTCTGTCGCCTACGGCTTGCTCATCAGGGATTACCTGACCAGTTTGATTCATACACATTCACATTCCATACAAACTTAAATTCAATTAAATTCAATTTTATTTGTATAGCACTTTTAACAATTGTCATGTAAATGTGTATGAATCAAAAACTCAAAAAAAATTAATAATTCTTTTGATTGTGTAAAGCTGCTTTGCGACAATGACAATTGTTAAAAGTGCTATACAAATAAAATTGAATTGAATTGAGTTTGATAGTTCAATGTTGAAGAACTTGACTGGTCTGCACAGATCCCTCAACGGGCACCATTGGGATAAACCGGAATGGAGATTGTGATCCAGGCCTTCTCATTCGACATCAGTGCCTAACCTCATAAATGCTCTACAGAATGAATGGGCACAAATTCCTAAATCGTGTGCACATCTTGTCTTCCAAAAAGAGTGCAAGCTGTTATAGCTGTAGAAGGGGACCAACTCCATATTGAAGTAAATATATTTGGATACAATGTCATTGCAGATTAGGCCAAATACATTTGTTTTAAATACAAATATTGCAAATAAATGCAAATATTTCTCTTTAATAAATTTGACAGGACTTCCAGCTTACAGTCATACATTCATGTTCCGGTGTGGGTTCCGGTGCCCCAGATGGTATTAAGGACGCTATGCAGACACACATTCACACCTAAGGCCAGTTCAGTGTGGTTAATACACTTAATGTTACTGGAATGTTTTCTCCAGGTCCAAAAAAAAACAGAGAACCTTAGACAAAGGGAGAACATGTGTGAAACTCTACCCTGGCTGGTTTAAAATGCTCCATATATTTAAATGTTTTTTCTATTTAAATTACTTGTGTGTGAAAATGTCTGAAAAAAAAATCTTTTCACATGAGAACACTCCCCATTGCAAATACAAATATTAAGATAGATAAAGTGCCCCAGTATATGTGGACGCACAAAGACAATGCATTCAGCAGTGAGGAAGGAATGAAAGTTATAGCATATGTCATAAAAGAACATTAGTGTGCTTTCCACCTGAGCAACATAACGAGGAAAATCAATACACAGAGGAATGCTGCCATACACTGAGTAGAGGCAATAAATTGTGACACTCCGCTGAATTTGAAATATTTAAAGAGACAGCAACAACTGAAATCAATAGCTAAGAAATATCACATTTTCATTACTAATAGAATAAAAAACTTAGCCTGCATTTGACCCATTTTTATGGCTGAAATAATATTCAGTAAATGCTGTACATAACATAAAGCGTACTCATATAATGATGCTGCTACTCACCAGGTTTGTATACTAATTTATCAATAATATTTTTACCATGCCAAAAATAGTTTCAAATGAAATGAGGCAAAAAAAACATATTGATCTAAACAAGTTGATTCCTGACTACCAAATCACATCACTTTCCCGCATGCTTCTTTTCTAGGCCATACGGCTTGAAGTTTGTTTTACCTTGGGAAAGGTTATAGGCTGACTCTCTTGATATTGTTACAAAAGGATAAACAAGTAATTTGATGAGTTTGTGCTAGGTCAAATTTACCAGTGAATAAAATATGTCACTGTTCTAGACAACAGGATTCTCATACTAACAGTTATATGAGAATTTTTAAACATTTTTCACATTACAATGCAAAATATTATACCTAGTATCATTATACCCTTGTACCACTTGTCAGTCCTGGCTCCTCGGGACATGACTTCAGAAGACCTCTGGGCATGTCAATTGGTGCCTGTCACCAGCATGTTAAAGGCAGATCCATTGGATGCTGTCTGTTGTGGGGTAGGGCAACTGTAGATTTGACTAGAACTTACTATGGGTGCTCGATCAGATTGGGATCTGGCGAGTTTGGTGGATGGGTCGGCAGCCTTGGGCTCTGGTGCATTGGATGTTCTGGTGCCTTTCTTTTGTGCCAGCACTGATTTTTATTTTTAAATTTTTTTGTCAAATTGTTCTGCATTGACTTTTTTGTGGGATCAGACAAATCAGGCTGCCTTTGCTCTGCGCAGGCATAAATGAGCCTCAGGTGCACCAGTTTACTGGTATATAATTGATGATCCATGTTCATGTGTTAGCATTATGGCAGATCGGTGTATGTTTTTTACAACAAGGTAATAAGAAAAATGTCAACCATAAAGGCAAACATAGTCTAGAATCTTAAGGAATCAGGTAGCATAGCACAAAACTAAAGGTGACAGTTAACTTAGATGTACTCAGTCTTCATTTTTTTTACTCAAAATATTTTTCAGATACCAGAAATCTGGCTTCTTTTTCTCTCCTTCATTATGTAAACGTTTAAATGTGACATAAGGTCATCTGTTTAACCAAACAATATTATATTACATACACTTGCTATGTGATATATTTTTATGGTACTAGAAATCGCTGAACTAAGATATTTGAGTCGTTTGCAACATTTTTCATTTTTTGGCAAATATCCATTTTTGTTTTCAAACTTAGAAACAAATTGCTAACCACTGTCCGTTACTCAGTTGAATAGAAATTCTAAAAAAATAAATAAAAAAAACATTGTACCCAGAGCTGAAAATCAGAGCTGAAAGAGCTTTGTTTACCAGGGAAATTAATCACTTTTTGTTTGTCAGTGAAAGTATGCCCTAGTTATTTATTCTCTTTGAAATAATAAACTGTGAAGAGATGAAAACAAGTAATTTTCCTTCTCCATTGGTTATTTTGCACAACTATATAATTATATATATACCTGTATATATATATAAATAAACTGAATAAGTGATTTTGAGGTTACTGTAAAGTGAAAGGTTGCATTAGCAGCTTACTGCCACATAATTATTTGCCTCCTGAAAATCAGCCTTACATTAAATTCACTGTTTTTCCAAGCTTGATTCAAAACTAGCATGAAGAATATCTTTTACAGTATGGTACAGTATAATTCCCTCTCGGATTAATAAAGTTCTTTGAATCTTGAATCTTGAATATTGCTTTTGTACTTACACTTTTACTGTAGGTGTACACCCATTAAAATAGTAACAGCCTTTTACTATACAGATAGGTTCCTTGAGTATATACAGTAGTGCTGTCATTGCCAATTTATGCATACATAGCTTTTCTAAGGAATCAGGAACTTATACTGTCAGAGAGAATTTGATAGCTAACACTAGATGTTTGGAGAGGACACATAAGCCTGGCTGCATGGGTCATCAGCAGCTCTGGGCCTGAAGGTCTAATTCTCCATATAGGTGCAATGATATCTTGCCAAAGAAAAAAGGGAGGGAGAATGTGTGTAAGAATGTAGGGGGGTTAGGGGGATAGAAACTGCATGCCATGTTGGCTAGAGAAAAAATGTGTGTCCAGCACCTTCAGGCATGTTTGGAGATGACTCTGTCATGCTGTATTATCTTTGTTTTTGCATACACTGCTCCTGTTGCAGTCCACAAATTTAAGATTTATTTCCTATACATGCATGCATTTACTTTATATTGTACCCACTCACACACCAGGGCTTGACATTGGCACCCGCCCACCCGCCAAATGCGGGTAAAATTCAGCTGTGGCGGGTAATAACTTTAGTCTCACTAGCCCCTTTGGCGGGTAGTTTATTCTTTGGTATGACAATATATTTTTGTTGTAGTTTTCTCTAAAGTCATCCGATATAATAA
>JAQMYK010000033.1:19912547-19923700 GCA_030014345.1 Clarias buthupogon
TGCCAAAATTTGGCGTGTTTGATACACACATACTTCACAACCGGCAACACAGAAAGATGTTCCCATAGCGTTTTCACAGAGCATCTCGTTCTCGCTTTTTCAGGTTACAGCAAAGTAACCCGAGACGTTACTATTGCTACAGGACATTACTCTACTGCATAGTAAGTGTTTCATCTCAAGTTATTAACAAAAAGTAATATGTTACAGTAATATGTTACTTTTATTTTCTTAAGTACATAAGTCCTGGACTGTTTCTCTCCAGAAAATGAAAAGTCCTGCTTACTTTTTGATGTTCGATTTCATTTGTCCACATAAGGACCAATCATTTTCCTTTCTGGCCTGAGAACACATTTCAGTAAGTAAACAAACAGTTTACTTTTACTTAAAAAAGAAAAACAGTGTGGGCTAAGAGGTCACAAATTTAGAATGTCCTGCAAGCTTGATCAAAACATAGAGAGTTAATAGGGCACACCCAATCAATAAAAATCTCACAGTGTTTGCCTGGCTTACAGTAAAGTGACACGGAAATGCTCCATGAAACAACAAAAGAAAAAAACTTTAAATGGTATGCAAAAAGGATTAATTTGTGAATGACACCAGATTGTGGAATTATAAATCATCTATGCAAATGTAAAATAATAAAGAGTCCTTATGATTACAGCAGAAATTTTAAAGTGGTACAGATCAACAGTAACAGCATATATAAGATACATTATATATGCATATTTTTATATTTTCTTACAACAAAGATAACAGAAGCAAATAACAAATAACCATGGCTTATGAATAAACAAAATAACCCCATGAAATCTTTATACCAGCATATTTTTCTTCAAGTATGAATATTGAAATATTTTCACCAGTCTAAATGACTAATTTCCATTACCAAAAAAAAACTCACTGGAAATATCAGTTTACGTTAGTGGTTCTCAACCCCCTGCCCTATATGTTTTAGTCTTTTCTCAGCTCCTAAAATAGATTTAATTAATAAGCTAATTAACATAAATTAAATCAAAATGGATGTGATAAAACAGGGACAACACTAAATTTAGCTGGACAGGTGGTCCTCCTGGACCAGGGTTGAGAACCACCGGGTTTATGTGAATGTTACATGTAATTCCTTCCAAAGGTCATGCTCATGTAATTACCATTGCTTAGTACTCATGTTCTCATACAAGTTGGCATCATGTAAGGGTGTCAGGGTATTAGTTCAGCATGCTAGCAGTGTTTAATTGTGTTAATTAGGCAATATCACACTTGAGGTCATCTTGTTGTACTGAATATCAGCATGGTTGTAATGGGGTCATAACCACAAGAGCGCAGCCATTTATTATGAACAGATTATGATTTATTTGTTTATTTAACTAGTTATTTTACTCCAGCAACACATATTACATTTTCTTTACATAAGGTTTCTCTTTATATTTGCAGTTATAGAATATTAGTTAATTTCTAGAATCCCGAGGCTGAATATAAAACACTGTTAAATGCTAGTGCACTAGTGTGTATAATCCATTGTTCCACACACCAAGTAATACTATTGATCAAGTGTTAGAAAGGGATATGGGAATCAATCTTGTGTTAGAAGCTAGTTACCTTTGTAGCTTGTGTTAGCTGTAAACAGAATAACACTGACAGTTCAGAGGTGATTTGGAAGGAAATAGGAGCAGTTACTAAGGAAACAAAGTGTTATTTAGGATGAAATTGTTAGAACTACTAAGAACTACAACTCCCAACACCAATGCCGCTGTTTACCTGAATACTAACACCTGAAACTAATGACTGAACTAATAAAAGACTCTCACACTTCCGGTCGTTGCGAAGTATACGCTCCCTGTGATTGATCTCCAGAGTCGTTACCAAGCCGTTCTTACATACCTGTTTTCTGATATTGACCCCGCTTGTATTTTTGTTTCTGAGTTTAGCCTGATCCCGTTTATGCCCGACGCACATCGCCTGACCCTTGATTGTTTTTTCGACTCTCGATTCTGGATTATCCCTACTGGTTTGTTTGTCTTGCTCATAGACACTCTTGTTAATAAATATCTTAACTGCACCTGTGTTCTCCGAGTCTGCTTCATGACAGAAATAATGTTATCAAATGCGTTTTCTTGCTGAAAATACTCCCATGACTGGAATTGAATGTGGGTTTTGGCGGCAATTTTCCCTCCTAAATGTGGGATGATGAAATAGTGGATAGTATTACATTTGGCTGCACTTTCCCGCCTACTTCTTCGATAGTATGACCACGATTTTCAGTCTGACATGGTCCAAAATTGTTCTATTTGTCTTCCTCTCATACCAACAAACTTCTCTTTTATTGACAAGCACTTATCATTGTACAGCATTTGCATTTCTATTAGGATTAGCAGGTCTCTCAATTTTTACCAAAACATTTACCACATACAGCTGAGACATACACACAGTACAGTTATACTGTATGCTTAAAAATTGTATGACAAGCACCTTCAATTGATTTGTTTCTTTGTGGTGCAGGTATCATTGGTTGACCTTTTACTGTGTTCACTGCCCTTAAAAACTCTATTGAGTAGTCAGCAAATGTGTATATGTTTTGCATGTTTTGTTTAAAGTATTCAACTAATTATTTTGCTTGAGATGGCTCGTACAATGACAAAGCAACTATACTGTAGTAGTATGTACTGTAGTGTTGGCCGCACTGTAGGAACTAGGAACAGTAGGAACTAACTCAAAGTAACATATAAAACTCATTTCACTAAACAACCAGAACACTTGATTTCAGTATTTACTCAATAATCATTTGAATGATGTCTAAATGCATTTGCTTTTGTTTTTGACACTCTGCTGTGAAAAATAACTTAAAGGTGTAAAGGTTTATAGATGTGGTTTTGAGAAGTGCAATACTGTCTTATGAAATTAGCCAAATCAATTGTGAAAACATGTAATGTGGAAAAAAATATTGTCAAAAAAAAAACCTCAAGTAAAGTTGTCAAGTAAAAAATAAATAAAAGACAAAAAATATACTCTTTAAGGGATTGATACTGGTTGTTGTACAGGGATATAAACTGATGTTAAAAAGATCTGATTTGATTGTCTCTAATGTAAAAAAAATATGAGCATCATACATTTAATTGACTGAAAGTAAAGACAGTTTTCCCCTGTACTGATCGAGCACGTTGTGTGCTATCCCCATCATGGCGCAAGTGAATTTTGGGAGCCAGTAGAGTCTGACTAATCAGAGACTGCTTGGGGGAGCATTAAGACAGACATGTGGAGGGGAAATGTGACACCTGGAAATTACACAATGTAATGGAATCAGCCAAGTGGTAAATGTAGCTTTTAAATAGGTTTTGTGTTCTCCATTAACTTCGAAGATACTGATTGGTACTGACAGGAGGGAAAGTGCTGGTCAGCATGTTCACACCAAACCTCACCTCCTCCACCACCTTACCACAAAGTTCTCAATAGTTAGCATGATGCTGGCACCAAATGACACACCACTGTGTGTAAAGAGAGCATGAGTGATTGCGTAGGACATTGAGGACACAGCAATTTCTGTTTGGGTCTATTCAGGAACTGCGCAGCATATCCTGTTGGAGGCATTTAGTGCCTGTGCCTGCATCAAGCTGCAGCAATGTAGCCTGCCACCTCCATTTTGTAGAAACCAAAAATTCACATATGCAAGCAGCTCTACACATATAGCTATTGAGCCTTAATATATAGGGATTAGGATAGTGCAAGGGATATATTTCTTTAGTTATCTCATTTAGTTCAAAGTAGTAATGTAACTGCACATATTTAGTAATAAAAAGTACAGAATAAATATCATATTTTTCTAAGAGAACAGAAACATATGATCATCTGTTTCTGCTTGAACAATTTGATGAATTTGTCTTTGTTCAGTCAACAAATTCACAAAAAAGTATGAAAGTATGGACTGGATGTCTATTGTCTGTTGCTTTGCATATATTAGTACACT
This sequence comes from Clarias buthupogon, assembly GCA_030014345.1. Classification (NCBI taxonomy): domain Eukaryota; kingdom Metazoa; phylum Chordata; class Actinopteri; order Siluriformes; family Clariidae; genus Clarias; species Clarias buthupogon. The sequence continues at coordinate 19,916,506 of JAQMYK010000033.1, forward strand.
AAAGCGGCAGCACGGTGGCGTAGTGGTTAGCACTGTCGCCTGGCACCTCCAGGGTCCGGGCTTGATTCCCGTCTCTGTGTGCATGGAGTTTGCATGTTCTCCCCGTGCTTGGTGGGTTTCCTCCAGGTACTCGGGTTTCCTCCCACATTCCAAAGATATGAAGGTTAAGCTAATTGGTGTTCCTAAATTGCCTATAGTGTGTGTGTGAGTGTGTGTATGTGTGTGTGCCCTGCGAAGGATCGGCACCCTGTCCAGGGTGTACCCTGCCTCGTGCTCTAAGCCTCCTGGGATAGGCTCCAGGTCCCTGCGACCCTGAATACAGGAGAAAGCGATATAGAAGATGAGTAAGAGAGTGAGTAGTACCCTAAAGTATATTTAAAATACTATATCAAAATAATAAGGCCAACATTTTTCATACAGATGTACGTTTTGAGGTTATAAATACTATCGAATACTAGCTGGGATTCTCTTAAATTTTCTCTCCTCCAGTGGTGCCTGAGAGTTTTCTGTTGATTTAAACACCTTGCATATAAACTCAAATCACATTAACCCAATAATCCAATGCAGTAAAAGAAGCTGATTTAGCCTGAGGGGCCGCAAAATTAAAAATGTTATGAGGGCAATTAATTGCCTTGCCTGAGGTACTTGTGTGGTTCATGATTAACATAATGAACAGGAAGTTCTGTAGTGCTATGAAGCCACACAAATCAACAAACCCCAGAGATCGCTCTGGCCAAGCATTAAATTCAGTATGACAGCCAAGGACCACCTTAGCTGGTTTTAGCATCTGGGTCATCACATTGGCATTGGCAATCCAGGATGCACTCAGTGTGTGGTAAGTCATCTGAAGGGCAGAATCAGCTCTGTTCTTGACATTATGAGTTTTATATATATATATATATATGAGAGAGAGAGAGAGAGAGAGAGAGAGAGAGAGAGAGAGAGTGTTTTTTTATTACACAAAGATAACCTGAGTAAATACAAATGCACGTGCATTTGAAAGTAATGTGACCCTATGTGAAAGTAATTTCCGATTAAAACTAATAATTGGTTGTGCCATCCTTGGCTGCAACAACTGCAATGAAGCATTTGCAAAAACTGACAATGAGGCATTCACCTGTCTTTATAGAAATTCTGAAATTCTTTGCAGAATTGTTTTAATTTAGTCACATTGGATGATTTAACCTGTTTAAGATCATGCCACAACATCTTAATTGGATTTAAATCTGGACTTTGACTAGGCCACTCCAAAACCTTAGTTTAGTTTTAGTTTTAGTTTTAATGTAGTTGAGAGGTAAGTCGGTGCTGGGCCATTTTTAGCTTTGTAGGAAAGGATCAATGTTTTGAATTTTATGTAGACAGCTACAGGAAGCCAGTGCAGGGAGCAGAGAAGTGGGGTGGTGTGAGAAAACTTGGGAAGGTTGAAAATGAGATTCTGGATCAGTTGCAGAGGATAAATGGTGGACAGAGGCAGACTTGCCAGAAGTTAGTTGCAGTAGACCAGTCTTGAAATTACAAGGAACTGAACAAGCATCTGAGTAGCCTGTGTAAAAAGAAGTAGGCAAATTCTTCTCATGGTGTAAAGAAGAAATCGACAAGAGTGAGTAAGGTTAGCCACCACCAGGTTTGACTGTTAGTGTGATGTTCTTTTTATGAAATGCTGTGTTAGTTTCAGACTAGATGTAACAGGACACACCCATTCCAAAAGTTAAACTTTTGTCTCAGCAGTCAGAATATACAGAATATATTCCCAAAAGTCTGGGAGATAATCACGATGTTTTTGGTAAATGTGCTCGAGCCGAGCGTTTGTGTTCGTTTTGGTCAGCAGTGGCTTTTGCCAGCAGATGCTTTTCACCCTTATGCGAGGAAAAATTTGATGTCTCACTTGTGACTTGCTTGAAAGAAGAGCAGGATGCAATTATTATTATTATTATTATTATGGTCTGAGGGTGTACCTGGTGCCAAAACAACACATAGTATTTGGATAGCTGCAAACTAAATTGGGACCAATATTCTAAAGAAGGTGAAAGGTGAAAAGAGAGTCATTAATGGTGATGAGACATGGATCAGCGTAAACAGCAGAGTATGGAATGGACACATCCTTAATTGCCAACCATGCAAAAGTCAAACATCAGCTAGAAAATTGATGCTTACAGTTCTCTCTGATTCTCAGCGGCCAATATTGGAACATAATCAGGAAAAAGGTTCAACAATCAACAGTGCTTGTTACAGTAAGATGCTTATTGAAGAGCTGAACTTCAGATTAAACACAGAGTACTGCTATCCAAGAGTGTTGTGATCTTGGATGGCAATGCACTAAGCACACTTCTACCCACACTGTCGATACTCTGGTAAAACTTTGTTAAAGTGAGGTGGTAAAGCATCCCCCCTATAGTCCTGATATTGCTCCACTTTCACCTTTTTGGTTCCAGTGAAAGCAAAAATTCACCTATGATGAAGAAGTGAAGACAGAGGTGCATTTATAGCTTGCAGCTCAGCCTAAAACATTTTTAATAAGTGAATATGAAAGCTTGTTGACAGATGGACAGATGGAAAAGCTTGGAGATTATGGCAAAACATCAGCATCAATTACATTAACATCAAAACTTTGAAATAACATACAAGGAATTATGTAGTGAACAAAATTGTTAAACAATCCTGAATATATTTCAGATTTAGATGCTCACTGACTGGAGCATTATATTGTCCAAAGTAGCTATGTTTACTTTTGATGAAAGCTTGAGCTTGGCACACATATGGCATTCTCTTATTAAATTCACAAGGTAGTTACCTGAAATGGTTTTCACTGTCAAAAGTTAATTTGTGAAAATTTTTGCCTTCTTAAAAAGATTTAGACCATCAATTGTCTTGGCTGAGGAAGGGTGGGGACAGAGTCAATAGCCCTATTACTGCTGTTACAACTACTGTACAAATGTTGTGGCACCTGTGGCGACGGGCTGAAGCCCAGTGCACATTGTAGGACAACACCTTCCGCTCATCTTGGGGAAAGGACAAAGGGAACTTAGATAGCACCTTGGACAGCACTAAAGCAAAAAATTGGTTGGGGCGCCGCGTCTCACCGGTATCGGCGAGGTGATCGACGGCACATACCGGTTAGTGAGGAATGTATACAGGAGACTTATTCATTTCTCTTCTCCCCGCAGACTCAGATTACCACAAAGGACCGCGCGCCAAAAGTCCACTGCACCCCTGTATCTCTGCTTCCCCGGCACAAGCTGCGCTCACCCGGACCGGCCCACAGCGGCACGACAGGACACATACTATCCCCCACAAAGCAATCACGCCGACCCTCACACTATCCACCACAAAGCACTTAATCTCACCTCATTCACCTGCTGCACCCATCAAATATCAATAAACGCTTCACCGCATCACTGTCTCTCTGTGTTCGGAATTTCCGAACCTATCTGGAGCTTTACACACCATTACTTCCGAAGAAAAAAAATAGATGAGTTTTGGTTCTAACCACCATATCTTTGTTAGATGTAGAGAAGGTGAACAGACAGTTCCCAAATATTGTGGTTCCATTGTGAAGCATGAAGGAGGAGGTATGATGGTGTGGGGGTGGTTTGTTGGTGACTTAGTCAAAATTGACTAAGTGCTACCATAGCATTTTGCCGCGAAATGCCATCACATCTTGTTTGCACTTATTACACTATTTAACACACCTCAAGAAGGACAGTGATGCATCAAATTACCTTACCCCCACAATCTACCAATCTAAATTTGATTGAGATGGTTTGGGGTGGGATGGACCAAAGAGTGAAGGAAAAGCAGCCAGTAAGTACTCAACATCTCTGGGAACTCCTTCAAGATTGTTGGAAAACCATTCCAAGTAACTACCTCATGAGGCTGACTGAGAGAATGCCAAGAGTGTGTAAAGCCCTTTTTCCACCATACCATTATTTATTTAAGAATAAAGCCAATACTAAGTATCTCTTTATTGCTTCCACAGGATTTAGAAGTGTAAGTTGCAGCCAGGTGCTACTAATCATCATCCCTTAATTGATCATCAGCAGGTGTGTAGCCCTCTATAAAAGCAGAAGTTTTGGCAGTTTGCTGGTTTGAAGCATCCAGTTGTGTGTTATGACAGCATGCTTAGAAGATGACTGAACAATTATGGTTTGCTTGGAAGGGTTGCCAGGAGCAACCTCTTCTGTCTGAAACGAACATAAGTGAGGTTTGCAAAACTGTATTTAAACAAAGCAGAACTCTTCTGAAACAATGTCCTATAGCTTACTGCCCAGCTCCATGTATGGTGAAAACAGCATTTCAGCAGAATGTGGTGATGATTTGGGCTTTTTTTTGCAACCACAGGATCTGGGCACCTTGCATCCATTGCCCCTCTGTATTCCACAGTATTCTAGAAATGTGAGGCCATCTGTCTGACAGGCAAAAATTTGTCAAAATTGGGTAATGCAACAAGACAATGATTTTAAGCATCAGTAAATCGACACCAGAATGGCTGAAAAATAAAAGAATTGAGGTTTTGGAGTGGAAAAAAAACCTTAATGAACTGAAGCAATGTTGTAAAGAAGAATTGACTAAAATGATGTGAGAGACTGATACAGAAAGTGATCACTTCAAGTTTTTGCTGTTAATGGTGGATTTATAAGATGTTGAATCTGGAAGGCTGGGTTTTGCTTTTTTTTTTCTTTTTGACTTCATTTTTGTTAATAAGTAAGTATATAAGTAATGGCAATGTTAATGGTAAAAAAAAAAAAGGTGAAATGGAGAAAAAAGTAACATGTTGTTTGTCTGAGGTTGTATTTAAATATTTAAAAGAATGGGCACTATCTTAGTCATGTGTAAAATATCGTGCCATCTCTTTTAACTAGGCGTGTGTATGTGTGTGTGTGTGTGTGTGTGTGTGTGTGTGTGTGTGTGTGTGTGTGTGTGTGTGTGAGAAACATTCATAACATAGTCATAGATTACTCAATAACATAGTCATAGATTACTTTTGGGCTACTCCTATCAAAATAAATAATTTTTTGGGAATTTTACCACTGTTAAGAAAATTCTGCAAAACAAACAGAGAAACGAGAAATTCCATATGCTTCATTGACCACTGCATTTCAAGAATTTTTTTTTTTATCCCAAACGTTTTATATTTTCCCAGTTTAAATTTGTGACTGGGACTGTTATTAAGAGAAACATTTAATACGATCTTCTCCAGTTTTATCTTTTTTTATACGTTGTTCTGATTGGCACACACATGTTGAAAAAGTGCACAGCAGCACTCTGACCATATCAGTGAAGGCAGATGGGATTGTCGATAGCTGACAGACATGCTGATAGTCGATTTCATTTTTATCTCAAATCGCTTTTTGCTCTGGGAATCTAGACAGACTGCATCTTGAAAGGACAAAAAGGGCAATCTCTCATGCAGGCCTCACAGAAGGCCAGCTAGTGCCTCTAAATAACCTTGGTACTGCTGTGGATTTGGGGATAAGATGCACGGGGAAGAAGGGAAAAAAAAGGCTTCAAATGCTCAAAGGTAGATGCTTCATGGATTAACACATTTTGTAAAGAAAAATATAAAATAATGCTTTTCCTTTTCCAATGCTTGTCTATATTATAAATAAATATAAATAAAAAAGAAACAAAATCAGGAAAGGTTTTTGAGTAATTATAGGTGCCAGTGTAGGAACTATAGTAACACATATGCATGGGATTCTCTATCGTTTTTTTCCCTCTGCTACAGTTATCTGATTTTACTGTGTATAAATAAAAAGAAAAAAATATATTACAGGCTTATGCAGCCTCATGCTGTACTTTCTTCTCTACTAATAATAATAACAGGCAGCACAGAAGAGGCACCTAGAGCCTAATCTGTGCACCCCTGACTGCCAGGTTTCGCTAAAGCATGATAAAGTATTAATGATATTTTCCTCACAGGCTGCTGCTGGCATGGCCTGCAGTTGACATCTGTCATATAAACCCTCATCTACCATCCACAAGCACATGCTGGCCAGTATGTCGGTAGCCTGGGAATGTCGCTCCCGGGGAGACCTGCTTGGAAGAGCGTCTAACAGGTGCATCCGGGAGAGAACAATGAGCCCTGCAGCCCCCCAATTCTCTGTGTTCCCTCACATCTTCTATTTTATCAAGCTGGGCACAGTCCTTGGGGTATCTAGTACTCATTAGATTAATTGGCAATAAACAACAATTATTTTCAGCAGCTGTAAACTGCATCACACAGCATTAGAGGAAGCATTTCTGGAGCAAGAAATATAACAAAATGAAGTTCAACCTTGGCCAAATCTTTTATCCTCACTGACTGGAGCATTTTATAAAGATGCAATCACTCAGGAAGGCAGTAGAATTCATTCTAAAGGTCACCAGATCCCTGCAGAGTGTCTGTCTGTCTCTCCAGTGGCTTCATTCATCCCTGACCTGCCTCATAAGACCAGAGCAGCTGATCACCCCATTTCGTGAATGGTATTGATGCTTTGTAAATTATTCTGCTTTCAGTTATGTAAGAGTATTGTTAACAAAAGGTACTTCATAAGTGGAATGTAGACTTTTTTCTCCATGTGCCTAAGCCATGATTGGGCACCTGCTTCATGCCATCACTGCTGAAACACTGGCCTTCAAGGAACTCCTTTAATGGGAAAAAACACTTGGATTGATGTCCAAATGCAGGACAGTGTAGAACCTCATGCCGCATATTATAATAATAATAATAATAATAATAATAATAATAATAATAATAATAATAATCTACTGCATATATTGTACTTGCATAATGAAATACAGTTTAAATACTATTTTCTTATAAGATATTAACTGTACTTTTTCGTGCTCTTGTTTTGGTCTGCCATCTTTCAAAGTACTAAATAATTAGAAGAAACATTAACAAACAAGACCTACTGTTAAAACAAGCTCATCCAGGATAATGATTCGACATGTCTACATTGGACAAGGTGAGCTATGTAAGGGCAGAGAAGAGGGTAGTAGAGCACAGGGCAAGTTAAAAAAGACTGATTAAGTGAAGAGTCCATCATCTTGAGTTGATGGAAGCCTATAGAGACTGTAGAATGCTGAACTTTATCACCTCATGTTACGCTCTAACACTGCCTCATTTACTTTCTCTTTTACTTTGTGTGTGTGTGTGTGTGTGTGTGTGTGTGTGTGTGTGTGTGTGTGTGTGTGTGTGTGTGTGTGTGTGTGT
>JAQMYK010000033.1:19934986-19952874 GCA_030014345.1 Clarias buthupogon
TGGATGTACAGCACTTTGGTCAGTCTTGCGGCTGTTGTAAAATGTGCTATATAAATAAACTAAACCTAAACCTAAACTATGAAGTAATTATATTGTGACCTGCCTTCTGTCATTACCATATGTCCACTTATTTACTCAGTATTTTACTTACACCAGCTGTAAGTGACACAAGTCTTAGTGTCCTATGAATTTTTCACTCTATGTAAATTAATTGGTCACCTGTCTCTGACAGCACCTCACGTCTGTTACTGGACACTTTTAAGTTTCATATCTTTATTTATTTATGCAGTGTAGTGTTTGCTTTAGTTTTATACACTTAAATAGTTTCTACGCAAAATTTAGTTTAAGATCCACTTTCACTGCAAAATACCCATTGACAATTAAATAATTTAGTGCAAGACATGCTGTGTTTGTTTGTTGGTCTGGAAAACTAACTCTCAGTGCTCTAAACCTTTTAAATTTATTCTTTTGCACAAGCCTTCCTTTGCTTAACAAAGCTTAGTTAATCAATAGATTAATTGACCTGGCATAAATCTTTTTCCATTGATTGACATGATATGTTGTAAGTGAGGAAAAACATGCATTCTAAACAAGTTACAAGAAATTGTGATACACTAAATATATTAGAAGGAGATATAACACATTATTAATTTATGTTGTTTGTACAGGCGGGGTCATTCAGGTTAATTGAGTCTTACTTCAGAATGCTGGCAGAGGACCAGGCATGCTCCCTTTACAGTATATCCATTTTATTAATACAGAATGCTAAGTTAAGGCAACCTAATGATGGGCAAACAGAAAATGAGCAACATTTTTTATTAGATTTTCATGCTGTAGTGTTGAGAAATAATAAAACAATTAATCAGATTGCCTCCATTATTCCTATCAATTATTACAGCAGTTATATCTATTTAAATTCAATAATAAAATACAGCAATACGTATCTAAAGAAACAAAGCATTGCACCCCCTATTGTTATTGGACCAACAAAATAAAATGTGTTTATAGTATTTTCTCACCATATGTAGTGCTTAAACTTGTTTAACTGATAAAAACATCTTCCTGATAACAAAATAATAATAATAATAATAATAATAATAATAATAATAATAATAATTTAAATATTACATATTTTCAACAGTGGAGTAGTGGTTAGCACTGTGGTCTCGCACCTCCAGGATCAATGGTTCAAGTCTCACTTTAGGTTTGTGGATTGAGTTTGCATGTTTATGTAATTGGTGAATTTCCTCTGGGTACTGTGGTTTCCTCACACAGTCCAAATACTAGGTGTGTAGTGAGTGTGTGTGAGTGAGGGTGTAAATGCTTGTGTGCCCTGCAATCAATTAGCACCTCGTCCAGGGTGTACCCCCCTAGTCCCATGGGATAGGCTCCAGGATTCCTTCTACTCTAAAGAGGACAAGCAGTACTGAGATTGAGTGAGAGTGAATATTCTACATTGTTTGCTTGATGTGTAACTATTGATGAGTGGCATATATTCAAATGACTTCCAGTGTGTATAAGGCTTCTGTGATTTAGTTTAAACATTGACCACTATCTAATTTAGATTTCTGTATGTCAAAAAGTTCACAAATAGTTCACAGTCACATGAAAGCACATACAAAAAAATATTTCTTGCTTTCAACCTGCTTCAAGGGTTACTGTCTGTGTGAGGTTTTGCATGATTCGCTCCTAGTCTTATCCTGGGTAAATTCTTCATGCTACAGAGGCACAAGATCCATCATGACCCTTAACCAGGATAAAGCATTTTCTGAAAATAAATGATGAATTGATTAGTAGACTGTCATTCAGAGCACCATTCAGAGCACCTGTATTATTATGTATAAATCACAAAACAATGCCATTTGGGAAATTACATATTAGAATGATGTTGAATCAATATACTATTTTTTATAAAACAACCAAAAAAAATAGGTAGATACATTTACTTTTAGAGTATGGATGCAAAATCATTAGAGTGTCCCAATATTTGATTGTAAAGATACTGAAATAACTAGAATCTCCCCACTAGAATCTCTGTCCCATTTTTAGAGCCAACCCATCAAATATCTGAAACTGCTCATATAACTGAACACACTCAATTGGCTGTAAATGGTCAGCACTAAGGTTAACACTGTGATCAACGCTAAAATTGGGACAATCCCTCATATGCTAGCCTGTAGACAGCCAGTTGCCTTGAATCCTCAGCCATGAGGCCACAGCCGGCATCTAATCTGTCAGCACTGAGCAAAGTGGCAATATTGCTCTAGTAAAGCAGAGGTGAGTAAATAGACACTTAATCATCTGTCTGTCTGCTAACGCTGCAAGGACATTAGGACAGCATGAGAGAGCTGCCAGAAAACCACAACCGTGCTCCGTACAGTCCACAGACACACATTTAGTTATAGGTAGAGGATGGCAGAGGAGATTTTTTTTCTGTAGTAGGGCACATCAATGTGCATATTTAAACCTCTGAGACTGGGCTGGATTCAGTTGATCGACCTCTTGGTAGTCTTGGATGGTCCTGCCAGAAACTCTGTAATGAGTTTCCGACTTATTCAGTCAAATCTTAAAGGTACAGTGCATAGGATATTTTTGTTAGAAAAAAAATAATAAAAAAAAGATAATTGAGTCCAGGGAGAGAAAAAAATAGTTTAGAATGTGATGTCCCTGAGCCGCTATGAGACTCTGACAATCCTATAATAGTAATTCACAATTTGCTCCATGTCAGGGGTGTTGGGTCAGAAGTGGCAGAAAATTTGTATGCATGTGTCATATGCCAGGTTGGATATGTCAAATGTCATTAGGCTACAGACTTAGAAATGAAGGCATTTGAAGGATGAGTGGAAGGAGTAGAAGAGAATGTAAGTAAATGGGAGTGACAAAGTAAAAGAGTAATTTTATATTATGCAACAAAAGAAAGCAGTCTAATGGAGTAGTAGCATTTTATGCTGAAAAGGGATGTTGTGTATCCGTTCTTTAACTTGGCACGAAGCTATTAAAAGGTATATGTTTCTTTGTTGTGGTATTTGTAATATGACATAGAACTATAGAACTTTGATATAGAAATATAGAACTCATAATAGATTTTTGGTACATCAAGTTTGGTGATAATGGGCAACAGTGAGTGATTTGCACCATTTGCATACAAATGGTTTGCGTAGTTCAGACAGCAACATTTTGACAGGAAAGAGCATAAAATATTCTTATTAAGGAGACAACAGACACTGCAGAAGGGAACACACGAAACATCCAGATGTTATAGTTTTGTTCTTTATTCTATATTTTAGCTAGCTAGCTAAATAAGAATAGGAGTTGCATGGATACTGATGCATGATCAGGTTGTCAGCTGACAATATTTAAAGCTCAGAATAAGTTTTGTTCCACAATAATGTGCACTATAATGTTATTTTTTCCAACACTTCTATTATAATGGTTTCATATCAACCTTAAGTCATTATGTTGCTTCCACTATCCCCAAATTAGCCTAAGGAAAAATAACAACAAAGGGCTTTTAAATATCAGTAATTCATTTCCCTCCTTATAGCCTAACAGATTTTTTCCCCCAATGCCACCAATCCAGTGCTGATAGCTTCACAGATAAAATATCTAGCATTTTTACCACATTTCTAATTAGAACAAACATATCAAAGTGTTCCAGCGGTATGGGTTGTTGAACCTGAATGCCATTGGAAAGGTTTTTACTAGGTGTGCCACTTAGGAATTTATCATATAAACACATAAACTTTTACAGCATGAGTATGAATTTATGATATAATAAAGTCCTGGGTCTAAATAAAATGTTACCACAACCATAAACTTTTCTGTGAACTCCATATACATTTTAGGCCAGTTAATTTTCAGGTTAAGCTTTAGCTTAGACTTGGGTTAAATTATAAGTAGCATTTTTCCTTTTTCAGTTCAGGATTAATGCAGGACATTGAACATAGGACTTTGTTAGTGTGTCTGAGTTTAAATTACTTTTCTCTGCAGTGGACAGAAGTTTTAAGAAAATGGATAAATCACAAATCCCTTTGTACAACATAATGTAAAAGCCATTATCTCTTTCAAAAGGGAGGCTGAAAATGACACTCTATTCATGTGCACATTAAAATAAAAGGCTGGTTCCTTTTGGCCTGTTACTTGCACAGAGATGTTCAATCCTGACATTATCTTCAGTTGGCTACATAAGCCTTTTTTATTCTTCTAAAGGAACAAATGAAAATCAATGGGCAAAAATGTTTCACATGATTAATTTTTTTCAGCTCAATACAGACCGCAATTTCTCCAAACAATTATGAACAATCTAACAACTTTAACACTGTAGTGCCTCTTGGCCAATAACAGGGCAGGATTTCATGTGGAAACTTAAAGATACCTAGCATGCATTGATTGCCTCTTTCTGTTCAGCTTGAGAAAAGAAAATAAATAAATAAAGTGAACTAAGAGCAACACTCATCTGTGTTTCAGGGTTTACAATGGAGGCTTTGTGCGCTTAGAACCATTAGCTTTGATGGACGTGCCAGACAAGACATTGATCGGCAAGCTTGTAAATGCACCGGTAATCATCACAAAAGGCAACAAGTACAGACACATGCAGTAACTCTTGACTTCACAATCCTGACACTCCCATCATATACTTTCCACACTGGAAAGTCTAAAACTCTATCTTTCTTTTGAAATCTCCCAAACTTTTCTGCTCTTCTCCCCACCATGATAATATAATAAAACTAAAATATTATTTCACATATGAATAATTATTTTTTTAAGAACTTGGTGTTCAAGAGATTTTACCTGTGCTGTCCATCAATATTTCTTTAGGGAACAAGCAAGGGTATTAGAGTGTGTTTATTAAAATTGACTTCTGATAACATTCTCCACAGTTTTGTTAAAGCATTAAAAGTGTTATAAATGTCCATCTGTCCATTACTCATTCTGTAATCACAAAGCAAAGATACAATGCATATGTTTAACATTTTCTGCTCTGGTAAAGTAACAAAGAAAATTGCTGTTGCTGGAAGCACGCTGAGTGATGATGATGGCACATCTCTTGCACCATCCTTCCCATCTTGTGTCGGCACACGCACCTGTCATGGTCGCTGATCAGAGTCATTGATCAGTTCCACTCAGTGCTCCAGCTAATGGAGAGCACGGCTGAAGGCCTGTCCTTAGAGGACCATGCGCTGTGCCACGATGTCTTGTTTGCCAAAGCAGTGTACGTTTTGTATTTCTGAAAGCAGCAATCAATGAATCTTGATAATGTGTGAGCTCAGGGCACATAACTCACATTGATAGTACTTATATTGTGCCAAAGGGTTGTAAATCCAGACCTACAGACATGGATATGCAGTGATAGTCAACTCCTGTGCTCTGACCAAATACGTCCAATGACACAAAAGATTTTGTTTGCCACCAGGTTGAAAAATTCTGTTAAAATGTAAAGATTAAATTATGACCACTTTCTGTGACAGTGGCACAATTCCGTAATCCTTATATAGCAACATAGCATGGAGCACATTTTACCAAGTGAATTACATCTGCAATGCTAATTCAGCATCAAAGCATGTCTGCACTATTGCTGATTATTGTGTTACAGGAATCCACTGTTGTTATGATCATCAATCTTGTCGCTCACAAGCAGATGGCCACATGGAGGCAGAGAACTACAAATGGTGGTACGAATACTATTCCAAATGCTTCACGACAGTAATAAAGTGCATGTGTCATGGATAAAAATAAATACACTTATCATTTTGCTTCATTGTATGGATGGCGCTGCTAGCTACACACCACAGAGACAGTGGGAGGCTGAAGAGCGGAGTGGTGGTATGTAGTGTCTAGGTGATCATGCTCATGTGTCACTCACTGTGCGTTTTTGATGGCTTCACATAAAGAGTGAGGAATGAGTAAATAAATAGGCACTAAGCAGTTCCGTGGACCTAATCTACTCGTTGTGACACAGACTGATTGTCTCAGCTAAAGACCGTGAGCGCTTTGTTCGTGAACGGCTCTGTCCTTCACAATAAAACATGCTCTTTCGTGATAATTGTCTGACCTGTTCCTTCATTTTAAATGGTGATAATCTGATGTTAGTTCTGTATACCTGATGGATCTGTGCTACTACTACTATTACTAGTAGTACTGCTACTAATTCTACTTCTATTTATATTAAAAAATAAATAAATAAATAAAATAATAATACATTCAGCCATTCATTTTTACTAACTGCTTCATCATGGTCAGATTCACAGGGGATACTGAGCCTATCCTGGGAACACTATAGACAGGAATACACCATGAATGGGATGATTCCACTACTACCATAATCCCCCACCACCACCACAAAAACAACAACAACAACAACAACAATAATAATAATAATAATAGATACTCATCTGTCTGCCTAGCACCACATTTATACAGCTTATTTTGTCACAGGCATGTGCCCTCTTCTGTTTTATCTTTGATAATTTAAGACTTAAGCACCCTTTTAGCAGCACAGGAACGATATAATGATACGAGTATTATTAATAAAAGGTGCATAAAGAAAGACGATCTTAAACAGTTACTGTGTTCAGCCTGCTGCAGTGAGCCAAAAAAAAAAAAAAATCTTTCTAAATAGCTGGTAACACTGTTAGACATGCACGGAGACGTTGTGATTTTTGCTCGTTTATATGTCAACAGTTTCCACCAAATACAGTGCCTGTCCATTTAAATATATTTAAACATGTTTCTATCAGAACATTGTGGTTTGTTGTGGCACTGTGCGTAATGACGCAGCAACCGGAGTTGGCACGCGCGTGATCGCGCGCGCGCGAGAGAGATAGGGATAGAGAGAGAGAGAGAGAGATTTGCAGGTTTCTCTCTAAAAAGTTGTGTTTCAGCGGAAGGAGCAATAAAAAACTTTAGGCATTTTCAAATTCAAAGTGTAACAGCGTGCCGGTTATTTTAAATCAGCGGATTGAGGTTTGCTTTTAATATCCCTGCACCTCCTGAGTTACTTGAGCGACTCTCAAGTCGTTCCAGCGTAAACACGGCTCACCAGTTCAGCGGTGCACGTAAACGGAGCTTGACGCGTATGCAGGGAGAAAGGGTTTCTGTCAATTTGCTGACACCGCCGAGAGAATTTTGTGTAGTGTAGGCGCAGTCCCCTTCCGCGTTGGCGCGTTACTCCAGCCCAGTTGTTGCGGCGCGGTCGGAGGCACTCAGCGGGAGGAGGAGGAGGTCTGGAGAGTCGCGCGCGCATCCTAACAAACTAACTAACGGCTAACGGACGCGTGGAGAGCGGTATCTGATCTGATCTGATCTTAGTTAATCCGAAACGACTTGTGTCGCGACTTGTGCGTCAAGCAGAAGGTGAAAGAAAGGTCCCGTCCAGTAAAATGAGAGCCAGTTGGTCGCGAGTAAGAGAAGTCCTCTCATGACACCCACCAGTGCAATTCTGATGAACGATTCCGAGACGTCCGTGGATTCCCTAAAGAGTGGATCGCACGCACTGAGAAGCATGAGAAACCCGTGGCGGTGGCCCCGGGGCGCCGTGTTGGAATACTGGACAGCGGTCTTGGTGTGCCTTGTTTGGATTCAGTGCTCTTGCGGGATGCCGCATGTCATACGGATAGGTAAGATTACCAACATATTACTATGCGAAATGGACAATTAGTCCTGCGTAGAGTTTATGCCCTTCATGCCATGCTTTGTCTAAATCCACTGTTTTAATGTTTATTAAATTAATTTAGGAAATTCTTAACACTTAATTGCCTCCGCTCGTAAGATGAAGAGAACGTTAAACGTGCCTCATCGATTGACCTGCTAAACAACTGGAACAAAATGGATATGAGTGCAGACTATGGGGATTATATTGCCTGTGAAATATTATTCTGAAATATTGCCTTAAACCATACTGAGCCCCATAAACGTCAGCTTTGGTAAGTCACTTTAGATAAGGGGTCCGAGAAATGTTGTAAATATGAACGTAAATATAAGTGAATGCGTGATCTGTTAAAATGACGCCTAAATGGGAATATAGTTTAGGTTCTAAAAAAAAAAATTAAAAAAAAAATCACAGCGTTTCCTTATTAACAAGTTCAATTACACAAAGTTTGCAGCATCTCTCACCACTTTAAACGCACATCTAAACATAATTTTGGGGTTTAGGAAGCTTTTCATTTTTAATTGTTGTAAAAAAATTAGATGCGAAAAAGGGTGAAAGTTGCCGACTCGGGGCTGAATACTCGGGAATGATGTGTGTGCAGGGTTTTTTTTTTTTTAGCTCAGTACAACTCGCCACACACTGAAAGTTTACCTTCAGATAAAGTGAACACACACTTTCTCATTTTGTGTTATACATGGATACTACTCCTTCTTTTCATCTAGATAGAGCAATTAATATATTTACATTAAGCATGCATTAAGCAAACATTCTTTTTTTAACACACACACACACACACACACACACACACACACACACACACACACACACACACTATTTTGGTTACATTTTATTTTTTACTTGCTAAATCACTTTATTGCTTTAAGCTAATGTATTATATATATTTATCAATAAGCTATTTTATGACATATTACATAATGTAACGCTGTGTGTATTGATTTATGTAAGTACTATCTTATTAATTGTTTAAAGCATAACTTATTTCTTTATTTCTGAATACTTTTGCATTTGTAGTTAAAATTACTTTTGCAAAAAAAAAACCTGTAACCCAAATATTTCTAGGATTTAAATGTTCCCATTCATTCAAGGTTTGCTTGACTGGTAGTTGACTTTTTGTGGGAATAACGCATGATATTATGCTGAAGATTTTGAATTTCTGTCCCACCGCATGTCTGTAGTCTTTTGCACTTGCAAATGTGAAAACAGAACCAATTTATCAGCAGCTGCTATAGCAGCAGAGTCTGAAGAAGCCTAATATAGAATCTGACAGCTTTTGTGTTTCAAATGACATCAAGTTAAAACAAATCTAGCTTGAAATGGAATTTTGCTGCTCTACCCTTTTCTTGCTCACTTTTCCAAAGCACACAGATATTAACACACAATAGACATATGTCCATGCACATGCACAAAAATGTGATGATGCAGCTGTCAAACATTTATGTATATTTCTTGTGTTTGTGTTCATCAGTAATTTTACCATCTGGGTGTGTTTTGTACCTTCGGATTGTGCACATCTTTAATTGTGTGAGCATATGCGTTTGTACAGTATACAATTTTACAATTTTAAGATAGCTATAGGCTAGAATATTATTTATATGTTTACATGCCTTAAAGAAATTCCACAAGAAAGGGTCACTGTAAATTTTTGACAGAAATAGTCAATGCTACATGTTTTATACTGAGCTTTAAATCTTTTTTGCTTAGGCCACTAGATGGCTCTCTGAATTATTGCATAGGCGAAAGGTTTTTCCTTAGTTTACCTTACAGCATTGTAAAAATGCAAGTGAAATTCATTAACGTGGGTGCTGTCCAGAGAGGGAGGAGGGATGGGCCTGTGTCTCCCCATGAGGTAGCCTAAGCACATCTACACCATCTGTGTAATGGTGGGCATCCAAGGTGGAGTCGCTTCCACTGATTTCACTGTTTTTACAATGTACCTCTTGGAGGCCAGATGGTCAGTCAGTCTCACTCTGCAAGACTGTAAATGTCTGGAGAAGGACTGATTCCTCTGCATTTCTGGATAATCTATGCCATTGCCCTTCTGTTCCTGAAGCAAAGCATTTTTTTTTAAAGAAAAGGACAATGTTTTGGCCAATGCTGCTATGCTGATTGTGATTAATGCACGAGGGAGAATTTGGCAGAATTATTGGGCTGTTGTTTTTGCACACTGTAATGCACTGAATATTATTGTCACCTCACATCACACATTAAAAACACCTAATAACTCTCTTACATAAAATTGTAGATAATAAAAAAGGTTATACCCAACATACATTCTAATCTTCTTATTTAATACATTGTAAAAGGTGTAAATATTACAGTTAGTTCTTAGATTTATAAACATCCAAATGCCTCAATAAATTCTATATCTTAATCTTATCTCCATAACTGGTATAATTTAAGACAATAAAAAAAGATGTCTCCATAATTCCTAACAGTTGTTTTTAAGCACTGTAAATCGGACATTTGCCATCGTCTCATCTTCAGTATATTTAGACGATGGATGAAACTAATTTATGGCCTCTGGCTCTCATTCTATTTCTGAATGAGGGAATTCAGTGCCAGACAAGGATTTATTGGATAATCAATTGCTTTATCTACCTAATACTTCAAGTGCTTCATCATTGCCAGTTAATCAATCCAGCTCATGATTTTATGTCACTTTTGTTTCACTTGCTCCTTTGTTCAGAGCAACAGTTGGATTTCTTGTATTAATTTTGGCTTCATTTTATTTTAATTTTATCTCCTTTTCTCATGACATTTTTTCTGATAACATACTGATTTGGAACATGATATCTGTGCACTACCTACATTATTGCTGTAGAACAGGCACACAATTCAATGGATATTAAAAGCAATGATATAAATATAGAACTGATTTAGGTATGTATAGGATTGTATTTGTACAAACACTTAGGCTTTACTAAAATATTCAAATATATAGTCTTAAAATATGTATCTGAAAAATATAAAAAGTATATATAAGCACACATATTGCTATGCATAAATTAAACATTGCTATACAGTATATTTTAGATACATATTTTAAGACTATATATTCAGCTTTTCAGCTATTACAACAAGAAGCGTCTTATATATATATATATATATATATATATATATATATATATGTAAACAAACAAAGAAGCTGTAAGTAGAAGACACAAGAAACTGTAAGAAGAACACAAAGATATTCATAATAGCTCTATAAATTGCCTAAATAAATAAAAAATGTGTACTCAGTCGTTATATTTTCTAAGTAACATTTTTAATGAATCTGCATTAGAAATTAAGTGGATTGGTGGTGCTAAGTAAATTTATTATATATATAAATAAATAAATAAGACTGCACAATATGTGGCATCCTTACAAAGCTCTTTACATGCTTAAATTAAGATTGTTTTTCCTGGGAAAAAATTTAAGGTTTTTAATTAGACTCAGATTTCTTCTTCTAATATTCTTACTATAATTTGGAAATAATTACCTTATAATTAATAAATATATTTATTATATATGGTTTAAAACCTCTTGGCAAAGAAGTGTTTCCTTCTATTTTGATAAATGTCATGATGGCACTTTTGCTATAGTGACAAGTTGACAGCTGTCAGTGTATGTGATTGTTATTCAGAGATTACCAGGAACTGTTGTTTTCTACATGAGGTCTTTCCTCCTCAGTGGTTAATGTGCCAATATTCTGGCTTGTTGAGCTAAGACTAAGATGGGAAAAAAGGGGTTTACTATTTTAGTCGTATCTAAAATAGCAATAGCATTTAATGGTGAGACAGTAACATAGACAGTAACATACAGTATGTTCAGTTTTATGACTAGTAGGTTAATATTTGTTTAATATTATTTTACATGGAACATTTTGTATTCATTTTATATTCATATTATCAACTGGTGTATTGCATGTCATTGTGACACTTTTCACTCCCGTTGAATATGTGATCATATTTACTTAAGGAATTTTAAGCACTTAAATAAGTATGTCAGATTGAGCCTCTCTGAATCATCGAGTGTTATTCTTAACCCAAGAATGTAGACTGAATTCCTGCAGTAGTAAAAATATTCCACAATAGGAAAGACATTCATTCATAAAAAGGCTGACAACAAGAAGTGTGACATCGTAATATATATATATATATATATATAATTAAGAACACCATACATTTTTAGTGGACAATGAATATTTTATTTTCATAAAATTTTTATTTGTGGGCTGACAGAACAAGGAGTATGATGAATCCTCTTAAGACAGAAGGAGGTTCTGGGTACAGATTGCTGCTGAATGCTGGCCAGCACTCAGGCACTTTGATGCATGCTATTCAGGTTTCCGTTATCTCTATCTGGTGAAGCACCTTACGTACAACTGAGATAGAGAGCAGTGCTCAGACCGACCGGGCACACGCACACCACACACACATCCAATTACTCACAACCACCCCCCACCCCCCCAAACACACACACACACACACACACACACACACACACACACACACACACACAGGCCCCCCTCACACACAGTATCTCTCTCTCTCTCTGTCTGCCATAATATACATGTACATACACAAAATTATAATGCATGTAATAATAATAATAATAATAATAATAATAATAATAATAATATACAGAAAACAGGTTGTTCCTTCTAAGTCAAATACATACAGAATCTAATTATGTGTTACTGCTTTACAGAATGTCTTGGAATATTACAAGTTATTTGTCATTTGTACAGTTAAATGCTTATTACTCCAAGAAGGACATGTTTCTATTAAATGATTACAGTCAGTGTAATAATGTGAGAAGACAGACATCTGCAATAGAGAGGAAATTATATATGTACACGATTTGACACTTAAGATTGCTGTTAAGGACAGTAGTTGTTTTTAATGTGAATTCACAAAGCTAAATTTAAATCACTATATATATTGTGAGAATATGTTTACCTGGAACATAATCGGTAATTAAATATTATAAGCATTATTGCATGATGCCCAACAGGAAAAGGCATAAGAGGTAAAGGCAATTCAAAAACACTCAGATAATCCACTGACATAGTGGGCCTTTCCCCGCATGGCAAGGCGTGAACTGTTCTCAGAACAGATGGTGTTTTCATATCACGCTACAAAGTGTGTGCTCCACAGAACAAGGTCGGTGGGGAGCATATGCTCTTAGTAATTAAATAAATAATGTGCAAGTGAACCTTGTAATGACTTATGCGTGGATCGCGTCAGAGCAACGAAGATGAAAACCAACATTTGGAGGTATTTGAACCTGTGGAGCTCCATTTGTCTCATGCTGGCAAGTTGGGGCTGTGAGGGAGAATCCAACAAAGTGCCTGTGTGATGGAGTCAGATAATATTGTGCTGTTCCTATTTTATTCCACCTGCTTGTCTCTGGAGATGGCATGCCATTACAGTTCGATGTGTGCCCTTCTAGATTTGACAGCTCAGGGAAAATTCCTGGGTTGTCAATGTACGTGCTCTCTCTCTCTCTCGACCGCCCCCACCCCCCCCCCCCCTCTTATACACATGCTGTCTTCTTTTGTGGCAGGTGCTGCAATATCAGGCAGAATCAAATTTCATGTTCTCTCCATTTGTCTTTATTACGAGCCCCTGTCTAACC
This sequence comes from Clarias buthupogon, assembly GCA_030014345.1. Lineage (NCBI taxonomy): Eukaryota > Metazoa > Chordata > Actinopteri > Siluriformes > Clariidae > Clarias > Clarias buthupogon. Next base: position 19,948,278 of record JAQMYK010000033.1, read on the forward strand.
CATCTGACTCTAGAGTGGCCTGGCCACTGCTTGAAAAGTCAAATACAATTAAAGCAGTGAAACAGGAAACATGCTGCTGTCTGAAGACTAAGATATGGTTGGATATGTTTCACTATTTCTCTGCAAGCAAAACAACACTGCATTAGCAACAAATAAACGCAAACACACTTACACCCACACATACAAACATGGATTAATTATCCACCATGGCTTGGCCTGTGAAAAGTCATGAAAAGGAGAAGACTCTAGCCAGACGAAGCTGCTGAGCCTCTTATTTAGTTTGTTAATTAGCTGAAACCTTTTGATCCCAATTTTGAAAACCTGCCATGTTGCTGTGCTTGCCTCTTTTGTGTGTTGTGCCTAGCAAGATAAAGTGGACCCCTTTTCCCCCCTTGCCTTTCAAATAGTGGCATTCAAGGCCTCCCCTGTTCAGCCTCCCCTCCTCATGCACACACACACTCACATCCACAAGGAGAAGTGCCTTATCCATCTCCAGACATGGCCAACATCTGCAGAAACTGGTCTTACAATGTAGCTCGGTTGTTGCTGTAGTAATACAATAGCAGACCTTTTCCTCTTGCTTAATCAGGCTTAAAGGATGACATAAAGGATTCATTGGTCATGGTCAAGTCCATATTTAACATAGTGTGTTAAATAGAGAGTGTGTTTGAGGATGTAGATTGGCTTGCACTGACCTTTTAAGTATCAGACTGGAATGGCAGGCATTATGTCGCATTATGGACCATGCTATCTTTAGGAAAAACCTGCATGGTGTATTCATAATTCTGTTCTTTTTTTTTTTTTTTACAGACCATGGGACAATACCAATATATTTAGATCAAGGTCTAGCTAAAATTAAGCCACCTTGCTAATAATGAAAAAGACATGGAACTTTAAGTCTATTTCCTAATTGTTTTTAAAATGGTCTCATGAGTTCATTTTTTCACTGCTCCTGATGAGAGCTTTGCAGGTCAGCGAACACATGTGGAATTTTCTGGAACAGCATTCTTCTCTACTCTTTATGTCACTGTTCTTTTTTGAGAGCCTGTAAATGATGTGGAAACTTGCCAGTCTGTGACTCATCAACTCAGCAATATAATCTCTGTGCTTATCAGGATACACCACATGAATCCCCTGTTTGAAACATTTGACATCAGCTGTCAAATGTGAGTAAATGTAAGCATATATTTGAATGCAGGAAGGTAGCAGGCCAGAATGAAGTAAAACTAAGTAAAACATTTTCAATAACATTTAGTAACACATTTATTCTGTTGCTTTAATTGTCAAATTCAAGATTCATTCAAGATTCAAAGATTCAAATGTACGTGGCAGCTCAAAGTCATAATGGTGAAACCAGAAACTTGTGACACTACCCTTATATGTTCTTGTGTGTTGTATAGTACTTTATTTAAAAATCTATTAAAGCACTATCGATTTCTAGTCTTAATTATTTGTTTGCTATATCAAATAATGATTGAAGTTATCAAGATTTCACTGCTAGCTCAGCATTTACCTTATGTGATATGATGTATAAAGGGTCATACACAAGTGTTTCTCTAAAAAATAAAAGTCATAGAAATCCAAATATACATAATATATAGTTTTATTCATTCTTAAGGAATGTTAAAGATTATAAACATGGGTAAAATAAAATTTTGAGCATGGTTTCTGGCCTGTCATCCATCCAGGCTTTCAGTGAATGTATTTGCATATTGCTCTCTCTTACCCCATGAAGACCATAAATAATAAATTGGTGGTAGAAGCTTCACCAATACAGAAATCAGTTAAGTGTGGATACTCCACACACGTGAATAAAAGCTTCAATGCACAACCTTTTATTAACCAGTTATGGTTTATTCTATAAATCCTTAGCTAAAAATAAATATATGTATACTAACTACTGCCTTGATATCTATGCTTCCTCAGGTAGTTTCCTGCAAAGCGGTGCTCCGGTAGCTATGACAGTACCTGCAAGAAAATGTTTTGGGACACCCCTTGAAGTCAACATATGTCAGGATGTTGCCAAGACACCAACATATGCTATTACTCTCTAACCCCAAGTAATATCTGTTGTGGAAAATCACACAAATTCATGAGAAATATGATCAAACCAGTTAGAATATTTTATCTAAACACATATGGACCCCCTGTCTCCATTGTTGGGTATAGTTATAAAGGCTGGCTAATGCAGTAGTTTTTGTGGGACAGCAAAGGATGCTTTTGCTCCTTTGAAAAATTGGCAAGCTGAATGGCCTCAGAAAGCAGGATACAAACATTTAATTTGGACATGACACAATGCCTTCCTGCATTCTGTAAAGCTTCAGGCACACCACGGTTTTCCGTTGAAGTAGAAAGCTTTTACAAAGCTAAACTGATTAGCAAAGATTTTTTTAAAATGTGAATTTGGTTAAGTGTTTAAAGTAGCAGGAACATGCAGCTTGCAGAAGAATATTTTGTAATGACAACTGTCCTATGCCCTGCGATGGATTCACACCGTCCATGGTGGTACCTTGCCACGTTTCCTACAGTAGGTTCCCGAGGATAGGCTCCAGGCCTACTTTGACCTTGTACACAGGACAAGTGGTGTAGAAGATGAATAAATGAATTGTCCAATGCTGGCCTCAACTTCATAGTTTAATCAGATGGTTGGTCAAGGATGAGCGCCTGAGCTGGTTCACAAAGTGTACAAGTATTAAATAATTGGTGAACGGAATGTCTCCCAGTGAAGTAATTATTGTGTGAAAGTGTCGTTGAAACCAGGAGTGGGTAGGTCTGTTATTTGTGGCATCAGCTAGCGCGCTGATTAGGTTGGTCACAGGAGATTTTATTTGGGGTATTTGTGATATTTGTCTGTAGTACACCTTTCAGTCACATGTGGGAGCTAGTTAATTTTCTACAACTATCATGGTTTCTGGCATAATTCTGCAGTTAGAGTGAGAGCAGTGGAAATAAAAATAATCACACAGTCTGTGAACTGTCTATAATTGCATTTAGTATCATTTGAAAAGTCTAGTTTTATTGTTGACTTTTAAAATAAACATGCTTTCAATAGAATATCCATATGAAATTGTGTATAGCCTATCTGTGATATATCTCAGGAATAGTTGGTTTACCATTTGAGGTAATAAAGTGATGGCAATGAAACGATCAATAACTTTTCTTATGATTTATAAATAATCCCTATTATGACTTGGGTTGTGACGGTTTGTCATTTTTAAAAAGTGGGTTCCTTGGAAGTTTGGGAAAAAGTGATCTAGAGGACCAGTAAAAAGAAGCTTAAAAGCTGAAAATAGGAACTTACAGAAATATGGTAATGACATGGCATTTATTATTATTGAAGGTGACATTGCTGATATAGTGGATTATTCTGCTGGGCACATGGGGCATGAGTTTACAAACATAACCAAAACCATAATCGGTCACCTGGTTCATAAGCGGGAGTCTTAGAATGGTATATATCACTAAATGGTATCTATGATTTCATGTCATTTAAAGTGATTTAACTACTACAACAATATGGGTTCATCATTGTTGTGAGATTTTTTTTGTTGGGAATATGTATGAAAGGATACTTGCTTTAACTTTTTTGGTACCTGGGCTAAATAAAGTTGTAAAATAGAATGTGGTGTAAAATGGAGGGGAACACAGCCCAGCTGCTCATGCCTTGTGCTAGGTTGGCACTGTATGTTGTATTTTCTGTATGTTCAAGGCATATCAATTTTCTTATAGTCAGTAGAGACTAACAAAAGTGATTTTAAGCTCCCTCTTGAAAATGTGTTTACTCTTCTAGTGTAAATTTGACTGAAAGCAGCTACCAAAATTGATTTATAAATCTTGAGAGTATAAATCTTTTTTTTTTTTTTTTTAAAGTTTCTTAAAGACATTCTACATCATAAACACTTACCATCTTGACTTGTGCATTCAATAGTAACATTAATAATATATTAATAAATATATTAATCTATTAATCAATTTTTAAAAAGTGAAGAAAGGCATTTCCAATTTTGTTCCATGTTTTCTCTTAACATTTAATGCTGCAGTGTATTTGTTATGTTAGTCATAACAGCATACAGTATGTGCACTTATGTTAATTTTTACATAGATGTCAACAAATTCGTCCTTCATTTATTTTCAGTTAGAGGCTGTAGGCAGTGACAGACAAAAGACTTGAGGTTTGACTTTGGCCAACATTTCTCGCATTTGACTTTGTTGCTTCAGAAACAAAATATATCTGCAATATTGCCTGAAAGTGATTTTTTTTATCTGCTTTTGTTTTTACGATTATATATTTCTCCTAATTTGTATCAATACACTTTTAAAATCAGCTTTTATCACTACCAACAAGACAGTGGATGTCTCATCTAAAAATTTTTGGAGGCATTGCTATTTTTATACTGCTGTATAGCTGCTGTGTCACAGGGCACCTGGACAGATTTAGAGAAAAATATTACAGCATCTTCCCTCTTTTGTATACATGAGCTCACAGACACCTGTTATTGGCTAGTAGTGCTCTGACTGAAATGTGTGAGAGAGTATGACACCCCGGTCACTCAGACCATAAACTATTTTGCTTACTATATTCTCTATGCCTTATTAT
>JAQMYK010000033.1:20059165-20071198 GCA_030014345.1 Clarias buthupogon
TTTTCTTATTTTGTCTCTCGTAGTTGAGGTATACCTATGATGAAAATTACAGGCCTCTCTCATCTTTTTAAGTGGGAAAACTTGTACAATTGGTGGCTGACTAAATACTTTTTTGTCCCACAGTACATATTGCAACAGTTGTATTTTGCTTTTGTAAACCACCAGAGGAGCTTTGAAATGCAGTGATCAGGATGTGACCTGCAGGCTTTCAGCTTTTATTCATTTAATTTTAAAAAATTCAATTGATTGATAAGGAATTAAGGCAATTTTTCTTAAATGGCCCACGATTGTCACAGGCCCAAAAGTAATTGGACAATTGATTGAACAGTTTCATGGTTAGATGTGACCCTTTTTCACAATTTCATTAAGTTAGTGATAAAAATGTTTGTTTAGAAGCATTGAATGTGCAGGGAGTTGTCAATACAGGTGATTTTACAAAACGCAGTTTAAAATATCAGCTATAAAAAGTCGCTAACAGTTATACTGAAAATAATCTTTCCTTACCTGAAAAATAAAATATTGTTTTTGAATATTATCAAGTCTAATCAAAGACTCGCACTCAATCCTCCGTTGTCCAATCACACTCTCTCTTGTCCAAACCTCTTGTGTCATCTCAGATACTTGCTGGAATTGAGCCAATAATTAACTGTGATTAACTGTGGCAGCTAACATGATCTCCCTGTTGAACAGCATGAAATGCCATTTAAACTCACTTATGTAAGATTCTATTATTGAAACATATGATCCCTTGTTCCTAGATTAGAGTAGACTTTTTTTCTCATTCCTTAATATGGTCATGTTATTGTTTGCATTATGTAAAGCTAAGCAGTTGTAAGAATAGATTATGAATGCAGTAATTCAGAGGAGAAAGAAGCTACTTCAATCAGTGTCACTTGTGTCGTTCACTTGCTTATTCATTCGTAAGGAGTCCAAGGCTCAAGCCAATTCCCAGCCACTTTCAATTATTCTATGAGACACCAGGGAAAATAGCATTTGAGGGAGGGAAAGAATAACAGGTGCTCAAGGTTAACAAAACAATGTCAACAGCAGCACTGCATAGTTCTGAGTTCGAAAAATCTCACAGTAATGGAGCCAAAGCCCAGGAGAAAAAAAGACTCATTTGACTCATCTGTCTGTCTGTGTGCCAATGTGGATGTGCATGTATAGTTTACTATTTAAACTATAGCTGTTTGCACTTAATACTCTTAACTTAATACATAGATAATTTACTGGGCTGTACTGACGTGTATGATGGCATTTCACTTAATTTGTCAGTAGTATTCATGGACAATTTTGGGAATTGGTCGTCCCAGTGGCTCAGGCATCATTCATGCTTGTCCAAAGTCCAGATAAAATGGATGAGTTGTGCCAGAAGGGGCACCTGGGATGAAACCTGTGCTAAGTTACAATTTGCAGATTGGCAACCCCTTAACAGGAGAAGCTGAAAGAGCAACGTTCAGGACAAATTTTTTGTATTGTTTTTCATTGTCAGTTTTCAGTTTGCTCACTTTATATGATTATATGTATGTATCTTTGTATATATGTATTTTACATACTGTACATTGTGAAGTATAATAAAGGGTAATAATGGAACAATAATATGTCCATATTCTGCAACCAATATGTCCAATATGCAACCCAAATTATGCCCAACAATGTTTTCTTTTCTTTCAGAAATCCAGAGTCTCAACATTTGAAAAGATGTGGGCGTTCATGAGCAGCAAACAAAGCACATCACTTGTCAAGTCTATTGAAGATGGCATCCAAAGAGTTCTGAAATCTGACTATGCCCTGCTAATGGAATCTACAACAATAGAATATGTGACTCGTAAGAACTGTAACCTAACCCAATTTGGGGGCATTATTGACAGCAAGGGTTATGGCATTGGCACCCCCAAAGGTAAGGGCTGTTGGTCATGCTAGGGTAACCTGGTCAAACATATCAGCATTATATTAATCTGACCCAAATCCATATTTAATACTGTTTAAAATGCCTGTTATTTCAGTTTCTATATGATTAGATATGCTCCAGTTTATAGAGTGTCACTCATGTCCTTCAGGCTCACCATACAGGGACAAAGTGACCATAGCCATCTTGAGCTTGCTAGAGGATGGACGCTTGCACATGCTGAAGGAGAAATGGTGGAGTGGAAGCAGTTGTCAGGAAGAAGAACGCTATGAAACAGGCCCAATGGGCATACAGAACCTGGGTGGCATCTTCATCGTGCTGGCCTCAGGACTGGTGCTTTCCATTTTTGTGGCCATAGGAGAATTTATATACAAACTGCGGAAAACAGCAGAACGTGAACAAGTGAGTGATTATTTTTGTTAGGTTATTTGGTTTTCTCATTGATTTAATGCTGCTGACCTCTGGAGTTTACAGTTTCATTCCATGTTAGTTTTGTTGCTCAGTTCAGATTTTCTTTCTGGCTATACAGTACAATGAGCTGAACATTTCTGGTAACATCTATTAATTTTAGAATTTGAACTTGTATTAACTTCAGTATAGATATCTGGCCTACTGGCATACTTTAATTGGAAGCATCGTAGAATTACTTTAACATTCTACGTGTCCCTGAAGCATTGTATGTTCTCTATTCTGGGGCCCAGCATGAAACACATTCCGGGGGGTCAGCAGCTGCGAGGGGGTTGTGAAACTTTTCCATTCAAGGGATTTGTGCTGATCTATACCGTTTGAGTGAAGATGTGAAACTGCTTCTCTCTTGTGCCAGGAAGTTGCTTTGCAGATTTACACCATCTGAGTTGGAGACGTGTAACCGTTTCTTTCCTTAGTTGCTGATGTCATGAACTGTCTCTTCCTCATTCAATGGCTCCCTTTGAGGTGGCCTGCTAGTCCCTACATATCCCCCTTTTGCTCGGTGAGGTTCCCGTTGTGAACATCAGCGGGCACTGGAACAAAAAGGCAGAGAGAGAGAGAGAACAGGCACATACAAGACACAAACAACTCCATCTCCAACTGAGTCATGGTGCAGGATTTAATAAAATTTTATTAAATTCTGAGTCGTATTAGGGGCACTTAAGCCTAGGGATGCATTACTTGGAGCGGTACATAGATTGAGAGTTAAACTCAAAAGCTCGGTTAAGGTAGTTCCCTTATGATGGAGAAGAGAGGAAAACCAGAGAGAAAGAAAAACACAAAGAAAAAGGGCCACAAGGACACAGAGGTTAAGACAGCAATGTCACATGTGTGGAGCACCTCCTCTCTGCTAGAGGTTGGGTAGCAGATCAGCAAAGTAGGGTGATTAGATGTTATGTTTCCAAAATCAACTAAACTAAACTGTATATACCTTTTATAAGGAACTGACTATGTTAGTGTGGTGAAAGGTATAGGACAGTCGATCTGTGTCAGTGGTTTGTTCTTCCCCTGTCAGTTTGGAAAAACTCTTCCATCATCCTTCTAATTAGTCCTTGGGGGTCATCCACGCGATCCATTCCAGTGGCAGTTCCGCTATTTAGGTCGGGTACCAGCATAGGAGTCTCGTTTTTTGTTGGACAAGGGTGCATTCCACTCTTTGGGTGGCGGCTTGGCATTTGCCTTGACGTTGGGCACCCTCCATGGCCAGCCATGACTTTGAATGTTGGAGTCACAAGCTGCTGTGGTTTTGATGCCCTTTCCTGCTGCCATCTTCTGTTTTCTGTAGTCTTTCTGTGCCAAGTCTCGCAACTGCTGAGTATTCATTGTTCGTGGATATGCGAGAATGCCGAAGTGGTGGCTTACTCCAGGATGGAGGTTTCAAAGGAAGAGAGTTTACTGTTCAGGTTTTCTTCCATGTCTGATTCATTCCGAGTGCCGAAGTATGCTAGTCTGAGTCGGCTGTAGTAGGCTTGTGAAGGTTCGTGATGACCTTGTCTTGTTCTGACTCAGAGTCAGCAAATTCTTTGATGAGAGCTTCTCGGAGCAGATGGTAGTCAGTTTTTGTGTGAGCAGGCTTCCAGTCTAGGAAGCTGTGTACTTCAGGGCTGGATGTTGTTTGGAGCAAATAGAATCTACCTTGGTCAGTGATGTTGGGTCTCATTTCAAGATAGAAATCAATATCTCATGCATAAGCTTGGACATCTTTGCTGCCTGGCATATGTTCATGGCGAGCTTGCTGAGGTCTTTGAGGTCTATACCGTGCGATGCTTTGTGGCTGGAGGGAGCAGGTTCCCTGTCTTTTGCTGTGAGGTAGGGCTCTTTGGAGGGAGCTGGGGGATGCGTTGACCCCGCCTGTCATTTCTTCTGCTACATGTCGGTCCAAGAACATGGGACCTGGTCCTGCTCAGCAGGGGTGAGATGGGTGCCCATCGTTTCCTTGACAGATCATGGCACCATTCACAGGCGGGCTTGAGTTCCTCTGTGATGCCGTACGGTAGGACTCTTCTTTACTATGGTCCAGCAGTCGCATGAGGTGGCTGATCTCATTCCTTGGCTTGTCCAGGTGAGTTTTGAGGGCTTCAATTCTGCTGTTTTTCTGCTTGGAGTCAGCCTCGGCCTTTTCTAGTAGCTCTTCCGTGTACTGCAGCCTCTCGGAGAGATCAGCGTAGTTTGCTTTGCCTTGTTCCCTTTTAGTTGCCAGGGTTTCTTCCAGCCTGTTGCTCAGCTTGAGGGCGACGATGAATGTGTGACGTAAGGAGCCGGTGTTCTTGGTCGGTTCATTGGGACTGTAGCACTGACTTGGGTTTTGACTCAGAGCTCATTACATTTTAATCCAGCTGGTCCTGTGTCTGGTGCTTTAGTGTTTCGGCGGCCGTCGGTAGGAGGCTGCTAGTTACAACACTTGGCCATGCCTTCAGATCTTCCCAGCGACTGATGTGATCTGTGGTGTGAGGCAGTTTTGCTGAGGTTCTAGAATCATGACTGACACAGATTTGAGAGAAAGAAACAAAATAGGAAAAACAAGAGAAAAAAACAAACACAGCAAACAGATGTGTAGGTGTTCTGATGCTGAGTGTGGTTCTCTGTGACTATTTCCCTCTGGTGGGCGTGCTATTAACTGGGAGTCTCTGTGGAAAGAGCTAGTGAACACACAGTTAGCACAGCTAGAGAACAGAGGCAGAAAAAAACAACAACACACCAAGCAAGGGATAGGGTAAGAATGATAAGCTTCCACTTTCCTACAGGAGAAGGTTCTCTTTTTTTTGTAAGGAAAGGTTAAAGCTAATGTCAAGCTGAGGGAAAAAAGCAAACAGAATCTGCATTTCTGGTGGCAGAAACTGTTCAATACCAGATATCTTTTCCCCCCTTTGTTTTTTATTAAGTTTGATTTAGAAGGGTGCTCTTAAATAAAGGGGTTTTAAAATGGGGATTTCTCAGTACCAGGACTGTGATTGTTATTTAAAATTTCCTCTAAGCGAAAGAAAACAATAACAATGACGGTATTGGTTTACTCAGCATTAGGGTTGACAACCATGCACAAATCGAAACGCTTCTAGACGCTTCTTAAAAATTTTATGGACAGTTTTCTAGTTGACCTGCTTGGCTTGATAGGATCCCAGCATGAAAGGGAAAGGTACGGTGAGAGTCGGACGCCTTTGAACCTAAGAATTATTTCATCAATGTGTTACATTTCTACGGTTCTCTGCTTTTGTGACTTTCAAAGATACAAACACACAACAGTATCAGTAATCAACTCAGAAGAGTTTTGCCGTTTTAAGGGAAAAACAACTGACCTAAGTATTGAGAAGACCTTATATGCTTATACACTAGGCTCAGTGATGAGCTGGGTTGATTCAGTCGGAGCCCAGTGGTAGGGTCCTCTGTCTGAGCGCGCCAGATGAGCTCCTGTAAGGTCTTGCCGAACACTCCATCACCCCCGGATTGCAGTGAACCTCTCAAACAGCCTGCGGCTTTTAGCACAACCATGCAAGGTTCAGTGGAGGCATGTCAACGACTAACTGGCCTGACTAGCGAATGGGCTACCCATCAATAGCCACCAAGGGGTTCGCCCAAGCCTTTGCCCAGACACATTGTGAAATAGGGTTGTGAAACGTCCCTAATCAAGGGATGTGTGCTGATCTACACTGTTTGAGTGAAGATGTGAAACTGCTTCTCACTTGTGCCAGGAAGTTGCTTTGCCGATTTGCACCATCTGAGTTGGAGACGTGTAACCGTTTCTTTCCTTAGATGCTGATGTTATGAACTGCCTCTTGCTCGTTCAGTGGCTCCTTTTGAGGTGGCCTGCTAGTCCCTACATAGTATATGGCATAGCCTGGCCATTCACTATATTCACAGTTAGCACTATACATGATGGGTGCATGGTCTTTCCTTCTTACCCTTAGCACCCATCACTCTGTACTCATCAGACCACATGCCCTATTTCCACTGCTAGTCCAGTCTTTCCAGTGCTCCCTTCCACATTTAGCCTTTTTTCTTTAGTCTCATTAATGAAATGGTGACTTATTTTTTCGACATGGTGAAATTGTATGTCTACCACACTTTGTTGCATTTTACATGTGCTGGCCGAAGAATGGGGCATCAAAATTGTTTGTCCAATGAAGTGTCAAATTACAGGCTCTACCTTTTTGTCCAGTCATGTATGAAACCGTATATAATTTAATAGGATGTTTATGGCAAGTTTAATAAACTGTAGCCAGCTCCATAAACCAAGGGTAATAGTTTTTACAAGTACTCAGGACATTGCTTATAGCTCATTGCTTAAAGTTGTTACATTTATTTTCAATTCAGCAGATGAGCATAAACATTTTGTCAAAGTACATGTCAGAATGGAACAAGGTTTTGTTTTGCGTCGCCAATCATTTGACCAAGGGTTGCACTAGACGGGGTCTTACGAATAAGGGTACAGAGCGCGACAACTGCTGGAAAAATCATTTACTTCAGTGTCATATCCATGTCAATTTATTTCATGATACTTTGTTAGGTATAGGTACATTCTTTGGTCTTTATAACAATTTAACGCAAGTGTACTTACTTCCTCTTTTTGCTTCACTCCCCCTCCCCACCATGCCTCTTTTTTTCCCTCAAGAGGTCTTTCTGCAGTGCAGTGGTGGAAGAGATCAAACTGTCATTCACGTGCGAGAGAAGAGTGAAACACAAGCGGCATCATGCACCACTCACAGCGAAGACGGACGCCGTGATCAACATGCACACCTTCAACGAGCACCATCTACCGGGAAAGGACAGCATGAGCTGCAGCAGCGCTGCAATGACACCCGTGTTTCCATGACATGCCTAGGTGATGGTCACCTGAGGCATATGCCCAGTGCTGTACCAGAGAGCATGGACTATGGCTCTGAAATGATAACGGCATTCACCCTCAACCGCAGAGACACCCGGAACCATACAGCCAAGCAGAATGGTGGAGCAAGCAGCAACCCAGGTAATGACCATGTCCTTAAACCCATGTATCCTACCATGCCATTGAGGGAGGGAGGACGCTCTGTATCCTTTCTCTGAGAGAGAGAGAGAACAATGAGGCCAGTGCTAGCTAGCTAGCTCTGATGTTTATGTATGAAAAACAAACACATGTTCACCATCTGTTCACTGGAAATCAAGGAGTGCCCAGTAAACCCAGCCTCCCCCTCCCACCCAAATCCCACACATACTGAGAAGAAAAGAGACAAGCAATCCATTGGAATTAATGATTTAAGAGAGATAAGAGGCTCCTTTGAAGTATGGCAATAAAAGAACTCCAAACTGACACAAGGAGTGTAGATTTTTGTCCTGGAGAACCATTTATAGCACATTAAATTAATTTTGAAAATTTGTGCTCTCACTGTTTTCATTTGAGTTTGTAATGCACTGCGGGTCTTTGAAGCTACTCTGGAGAAAATGATTCTATTGGGCTACATTACTCGAATGCTTTGAACTTTTTATTTAATTTGAAATTGTAGACTCACTTATTGGTAAGATCTGCAGTTAGTCACAGCGTGAAAAGCTCTAGATCTGCATTCCCAAGAAGGCTACACAGAAGGTAGCCTCTTTCATGGTTCACAGATTGAATGCACAAAACAAGCAGGGTTGAATCACTCAAACTAGCATAGCATATTGCCATTTGAATTAACAGACTTGTACCACCCTCTCCCCAGGAAATTACATTATTAAAGATTCTGAACAGCGTGCTTTGTCTTATCATAGTGTCAAGACTAAATTTCATTTGTTTGTGCTGTACATCGCTTGTGCCACCAGATGTTTTGTACACATTTGATGATAATGAGATGACTGATTAACATAACAATTGCCAAAGACCTGTCCACAAAAAAAAGTTTAATATTTAAATACACCATGCATTCTAAATGTGTAGAGAATAAGACTAATTTAGAGGTTTCTCATATGCTCAATATTTTTTTAATTGTTAACCACATAATAATTACATATGATACAACATACGTGGTAACCTAAGTTTGGTATAATGTAGTAAGCAAAAAAATTCATATAATTGACAACAAATCTTTCATTAACTCCAGTGTGGTAGTGACTTGCATTCTGCATAACACATTTCCCTTTTTCATTTCAATACAAATAGTAACATATATATAGAGATGAATAAATGTATTTAATTAAATATCTGCCTAATGTGGGAATAGTAGATTTCCTATTCATAATGGCCTTTGTTGAACGCATTTGCAATATGACATTAGCACACTTTGTATCCAGGCTTTTCAGTTATTTCTGTACTGTTGTCTGGGTCACTAAGTGACTTGTAAAAAGGACAATAGGGTGGGGGGATTGTTCATTGTGTTGTTATTTCCATAATGTACAATATTAGAACAGGGAAGCACATATGTACAAACATAAAAAACAAGTCACTGTCCAATATTCTACACTGTATGTGTGACAGCCCCACAATGTACACTTGGTGCTGTGTGTGTGTGTGTGTGTGTGTGTGTGTGTGTGTGTGTGTGTGTGTGTGTGTGTGTTTGTGCGCGCGTGTGTGCATGTGTATCTGTATGCATGCAAGTATGAGTGCATTTCATCTAGCAAAATTTCTAAATGCTTAATGTCGTTAGCTCTTGCAAAGCCTTTAGCCGTTATTCATTTCACAGACATGAGCTAAAAGCTCTGCAGCAGCAGTTAGGCTTTTAGCATGCTGTATGTGAGGAGATACTGCAGTCTGCCATGATGTTCACTGAAAGTAGCATTCTGATTCTTTATTTGCCAGTTTTGAGGGTTCGGTGCAGCCTCATGCTTTGTTAAATGGGATTACTCAGAATTAAGACAAAATATAATGATTGGATTTTCTATACAGAGAGAGACCCCCTTTTGTACTATTCTTATTTCTCCTGGACAGTGACCAACATTAAGTGACTGTTTTATAGACAGCATTAGCTTAGTTTTAGTGTCTAAGGTTTCCTTAATTGTGTAGATGTGACAAACAATACAGTTGACCAGTGTTAGCATATTGAGATGTAGGTGCTAAGAGTCTTGCTGCCTTTTCAGGTAGCACAAGAGACTGCATACCTCTGTGAGGTAAACATAAAGAACAGTGTCAAAAAAAAAGCATCTTGTGTTCAGTATTTTTATTGCTGATAATGTAACAATCAAAATAACTCCAATTCATGTGACTTGGTGTTGATGCGGTGAAAGCCCATTGTGTATGTGTCATTTAAATTTCATGTAATTTTCACACCCTCTTGCAAAGTAGACTATATATTAGATGAAACTAAGAATTATTGTATTTTGCTAAATACTGATTTTTACCTGTAAATTGTCTTCTTTATTTCCCAGCACCATTTGTTTTTTTAATCTGTCAAATGCTGTATCAGAAATTGTACATGCATTTTGTAGTATAGGATCTGGTATATAGCTATACTTAGGAGGAATTTAGAGGAAAGTGATTTTATTTCCCAAGGTACATGCTCATTATTATTGGATAATGGCAGTACCAGGTGAACAAAGGAAAGTGTATAATGTACTGTATGTAGTCCCCTTTTAACATATTCATAACAGGTGTACATAAATAAAGAACTGAATTTTATTCTCAGTACAATATAGCTGTGATTGATTTGAAGAAAGGTATGACTTTTCATTATTTCTTTCACACTTGTGAAACACTGTTTATGGCTCTCTGGAACATAAACCTTTTATCATTTTAAAATACATAACAGATTTTGTTTTACGAAGATCTGGAAATGTCTGGTTCCAAATGTGAGACTTAAATTCTGATAAGCTGCCTTTATTTTAAAAGATTACAAAGTAATAAAATATGATAAAGTAATAAATTATGACAGTGTCAACAAATAACTACAGATCATTCAAACTGGTGATATCAGTTACTTAAATAAATTAGGTAAAGATGCTATGAAACTCATTCACATTAAATCCATTTTGTGGTACCATAAGTATTTTGTAATTTCTTTTTGTGTTACCAGTTGTGGAGTGAAAGTTTGTAAATTTGTTGTTAACTAGATTTCTTAATGAATGGCTCCTACAGTGTGATTTTAGGCATTTTAAAGACAACATTATGCAACAATCACACCTTAACATTTTAAAGTTGTTCATGAATCATTACATAAATGGGTTAACTAGTCAATGTCATAAATAAAAACATGGAAAGTTTTTTATTGGCAATAATCTAAACCAAATGCTTTATGTAGCTGCTGATCAGCCCACTATTCTTTACAAAACTGTTTCATTTATTGTTTATCTTTTGGTCTTGCTTGGGAGTTTCTGTTTTTATGACTAAAGTAACATCCTTGTTTAACAGCCATTCATTTAGAAATCCAGACAGTTCCAATGGGTTCACAAACTTTTTACACAGCTGTAAGTCTACTTATCCTTACACTGTGAAAAATTAATTTTGTAACTTAAATGTATTATTTACTGTGGCACAGTGTAAAGACCACGTTAATCAAATATTTCTGTAACCTTCATGAACTGACTATTATCGATAAACATTTCTGTATTGATTACAACTTATAGACCATTTAGTTTGAGTATTTGAATCAGTCCTATTTATGGAACATAAACCTCTATTTTATAAAAGAATTATTAAACAATGTGAATGCTGTTGTTTTGTAAGATTACATGAAACGAATGAAAAAATAAAATCAACTTTTACAAGTTCCTCGATTTATTCACATGTTCTTTACCATTGTTCAGTTTTTGTATTATTATTATTATAATTATTATTATTTGGGGAGAAAGTGTTGCACTAGATTGTTTTGATGGGGGATGTGTATAGTTAACTAATATCAGGGTGCTGCCCGGGGTTCCTTTTTTGGACATAAAATATTTCTATGAATATAGATTTTGTAATGTTTTTGTAATTTCTTTCTCAGTAATTGTACATCATGAGAGGATGCGTGACAGCAAAGGAAGGATTAAGAAGGCAGGAGAATGGTTAAATTATTTTCTTTCAACACACTGTGACTAAAATGTACATATTGATGTATAGGTTATATGATTGATGATAAGTTTTGAATAAAAAATACATGAAATGAGTTAGTGATTTCATCCTAGATTTTATAGAATCAGCACTGACTGAACAAGCATCGCAATGCTACATTATAATTATTCACGTTCATGAGACACAGAAAGCAGTAAATTTAGTACTGTCTAGAAAATGCTGATATTTTTACTGAAAAAAGTGGAAAGTCTAAATGTTAAGATGTTTATGGTTAATGCCATACAACTGTCATTAAGGATGTGTATTTAATATAGTTTGATGTTTGATGTTTTAAAATTGTTTGTAGTTTATTTATCAGAAATTCCAAATACCAACAGATTCATCAGATACTGCATGTTGTAAAATGGTGTGTGTAAAATGGTGTGTGTGTGTGTCTGTGTGTGATTCGTCATGCCCCAGAACTTTCCTTTCATGTTTTAAGTCCTAGAATATGTCTGTTCCATCAGGGAAGAAAAAAAAATGCATAGATGTGATAACCTGGTCATGCAGTACAGTACATTCACAACTTAAAGCCTTTTTTCTGATAAGCCTCATTAATAAGTGGCTTTCTAATGGCCACACAGCTGTTTATTCCCATTCTTGAATTCTCATTGCATTGTGTGTGTGTGTGTGTGTGTGTGTGTGTGTGTGTGTGTGTGTGTGTGTGTGTGTGTGTGTGTGTGTGTGT
>JAQMYK010000033.1:20236389-20249245 GCA_030014345.1 Clarias buthupogon
AGCTCTAAAGGAGCGCGGCTCATTAATCCTTGAGAGAATGAACTGATGCCCGAGGCGTCAGTCTATAGTTATATAGCACCACTCAGCGGTAGAAGCCAGCAAACGCACAAACCCAAATGCTGCCACCGTGAGGCGTGGTGGTAAAACCAGAATACCGCATGACTACCATCTGTAGCGTGTCCGAGTTTTTTTATGGCAGCAATGCACGTTGGAATGGAATAACTGTTATGACTGTACTTGAGCTTCATGCCGGTCGCCTAAGGACTTTCAGAGCTAGCTATCCACCAAAAACAGAGAATGTCAAACAAAGGCAGAGAACCAGGCTCAAACACCTCAAAAAACTAGATAAAAAGAAAAACAGTAGCTAAAAACAGCCTTCGGGTTACTAATGGCCAATAAAAAGCAAGAAAACATAAATATGCTAACCTTTCCAAACGAAATAAACATAAAAATGGCAGTAAAAGTAGCAAAAGAAGCACAGAAGCAGGATAAGTGGCAAACAGCCAGCGCCAGCGTCCTCTCCTCTCCTTGCGGTGTATCTTTCATCTGGGATGCCTACCCTGGACAATAGCTGCACCAGTGCGCTAATGATTTTAGGGGTGGTGATGGATCTCAGAGGGAACACTTCAGGAAATCTGGTTGCGTAGTCACAAACTACCACTATATATTGATAGCCGGAGCTACCCACAATGTCCATTGCTGCGTAACAGAGTTAAGAGCACAGGTAAAGGATGGAGAGGAGCTCCGTCAGACCGACGAACCACTAGTTTTCTGGCAGACTGGGCATGTAGTGCAATATTTATTGACGTCAGTGTACATTGATGGCCAAAAAAAATGTGAACTGACTCCAATATAGGTCTTCTAATGAGCTAGATGTCCTGACCATGGAATGGTGTGTGCAAGATGTAACACAATAGAGCAGTAACAGGAGGGTACAACTAACTGTTTACAATGAACATCATCTTTGACATACAAAATGGTATACACTTGTTTGTGTATGCGTGCTGCTGCTGACCGAGCTCCTAGTCAAACATACGTCCTGTGCATTCCATACTGCCATTCCCCATTCTCTCACTTTTCCAGAAAGGAAGGTTATTAAATATGCCACCTTATAATGTTAGGTAGAAAATTACGAGGCTTGTAGTTCAAGGCCAAGTGAACACTGGGATAGGAAGGATCAGCAGGTGTTGGGGTCGCATAATATATGGGGGAGACGTGGTGCAGCAACATGAACAGGAGCTACAGAAACTGGGGTCTGCAGGGCTTGAACATGCTGATTTTTTACAGTAAGGGAGGCAGGGATATCAGTGACAGACCTGAGTGCATCAGTTACTTGTTGTTACTTGTCTTTCTGGTGTGTGCCAAGAAGAGCCCCCTGGATTAGGTGCCCAATCTGGACCAAGTCCTGTTTCCTGGTGTCCCTCATTCCCTTGTGGATCATCCATAGCTAACCTCCTCAAAACATTGTTTACACTGCTCTAGTCATACTTCAGTTGACATACTTCATACAACAGATGTGCTCAGAGAGATGACTGAGGTGGTGAAAAGTGAAATGCAGACTGAAGCATGGAAGGGAGGCACGGCTTGGCGGGTTTTGACAATTCGGCTTGGGACCACTAAGACTACACTGGCTTGTGCAACTTCAATGGTTGAATTAATATACTGACGAATATACAAAAAGTAATTTACTCATGTTCATGTTTTGCTCAGACCACAGTTCAAAAAACCATATAGACTGGCAAACAACCATGCCACAGTGTCCATGGTCATCTGACAATCAATTTCCTCATTTATCTCACTGCATAAATGAAGCACTCTCCATTTTGTAGCTTTAAATGCAGAGTTGTGTGAATGTGTGTATGTGTGTGTGCCGTGCGATGGATTGGCACCCTGTCCAGGGTGTACCCTGCCTCGTGCCCTAAGCTTCCTGGGATAGGCTCCAGGCCCCCGCGACCCTGAATACAGGATAAAGCAGCGTGGATGGAGCCGGAGCGAGTGGACTGTAGGAGCGAACGACGGCCCGTCAGGTGCGGCTTCGAGGAACAGAGAAGAGAGAGAACAAGGAATGTCTGTGTGTATTATGCGAAGCAGAATGAGGAGCGAATAGGAAACCTGTGGGAGCAGGTACAACAGCTCCAAAACCTGCTCATGGAGCTCTGAGAAAGCCACGCTTCAGGCTCTGAGCTCCGAGAGAGCCACGCTTCAGGCTCTGAGCTCCAAGAGAGCCCCGCTGCAGGTTCTGATCTTCCTCTTCCTTTTCTCCTCGACTTCGACTTTCGTCGCCTGTGCTCGACACGGAGGACTACACGCCGTCATGGAGCAGCGAGGAAGATGCGTTCCCGCTCCCGCCGCCTGTGCTCGACGCGGAGGACTACGCGCCGTCATGGAGCAGCGAGGAAGATGCGTTCCTGCTCCCGCCGCTCCCTGTGCTCGACGCGGAGGACTACGCGCCGCAGCAGAGCCGCGAAGATGACGTGCTTCCTTCGCCACTGCCTTTAAGCGACGAGAGCGTCACTCTAGCTCAGCAGCCGCCGAGCTCCGAGACCGTCGCTTTCGCTCTTCAGCCGCCGTGCAGCCTGGAGAGTATTGTCCTTCCTCCGCCTCTGGGCTTTGAGGACATCACTTCAGCCCCTCAGCCCGGAGCAGTGAACTTCATCTCAGTGCTGCAGTCGCTGAGCTCCGCGGGCATGACGTCAGCGCATCTGCCGCCAAGCGTCAAGTCATCTCTGCAGCTTCCAAGCGGCACGGACATCACGCCAGCACAGCAGCTTCAAAGCTGCACGGATGTCGCGGCTGCTCCGGGGCCGCCACGCTCCACGATCGTCGCGTCAGCCCCTCCAGTTCCATGCTCCGCGGACAGCACGCCAGCTCCTCAGCCGGCGCCGAGCTCCACACCAGCTCTGCCGCCGCCGAGCCACGCTCCCGCGCTGCAGACACTGAGGAGCCTGGAGAGCATTGTTCTTCCTCCGCCTTCCAGCTTCGAGGACGACGTGCCGGCGCTAAGCTCTGCTCCAGCCCTGCAGCCACCGAGCCTCGCATCCGCTCTGCCGCCGAGCCTCGCTCCAGCTCTGCAGCCGCCGAGCGTCGAGATCGTCGTGCCTGCTTCTCAGTCCAGCACCGAGATCGTCGTGCCTGCTCCTCAGTCCGGCACCGAGATCGTCGTGCCTGCTCCTCAGTCCAGCGCCAAGATCGTCGTGCGTGCTCCTCAGTCCGGCGCCGAGGTCGCCGTCACCGCTCCTCTGAATGCTGCAATCAGAGGCCCAAGGCCAGCTCCGTCGCCCAGCCTCAAAGTCATGAGGCCAAAGAGAAAACACTGGGGTGGGAGTCCTGGACCTCCGATAATGCTCCGGAGGAGCATTTTTGAAGGGGGGGGGTACTGTAAGGGTTAACCCCTAGAGGGTGCCAAAACGCCCATTGGTTTGGTTAGTTTTAGTTATGTACTGTATAGTTTTATTTTGACTTAATTTCCCATGTTGCACCTCGGTCAGGTGAGGGGAGCACTCACCTGAAGCCGAGGTGGCTCATTAAGTTCATTATAAATAGCCTGACTGGAGCTCAGTCAGGCGTCAAGCATTTGTTATAGTTACGGTTTTTGTGAGGGTTGTTATTTTTGTTATACTAAAGAGTTCTAAGTACTCTTCAAGAAGAGATTTCGTGTTTTTTTATTTAATATATCAATAAAAGGACTTGAACTCCATGCCTGCTTCTTCTCTGCATTTATGCCACGAACACTTCTCCAGCAAACTTTAAATATAGAAACAACTGGAAAAATAGACTTTCAGAATAGAAAATTAGGACAATTAAAAAATAAATTGTCTTACATTTATGTAAATGTTTCATAGAATTTTTTTCTGGGATTTTATTGTACTAAATAATATTTATGCAGTATTATCAGGGCCTCTTAATTCGCTATTCGTTCACGGTTGTCATTGTTGTTTTAGTGTTACTGTGCGTGCTTTACAATATCAAACAACATTCAAATGCAAAAATTGCATCCTTCCCCACTTTCCCCACTGCTATTGATGTCTCAGCTGTTCAGACCTATACATTCAGATTCCAACAAAAACAGGGTTTACTGAGGCTGAGGAGAAAAACAAAAATGCACCCTTCCCCACTTTAAGCTAACTCAAGTTAGCTCCTGGGACAAGGATTACTTTCTGAAGACCTGCAATTCTTCCGGCCTCTTCTTAAATTTGTGTAAATTTCACTTATTTACATAGAGAACAAAATGGGCTTTCATAATGTGGCTGATGTACAGTAATATGTTCAATTCATCAATTCATGTGCGACTTTTAAACTTATGTCAAGATTCACATACAAGAAAAAATTTTAAACTAAAAAATTAATTAGCTCATGATACATACATTTCAACAATTTATTCATACAGATGTACCTTTTTAACCTGGAAAGTTACAGATAGATGCAGAATTATTTTTTATTGTCTAAATAAAAATGTTTTTTTTTTAACTTAATTAATTTCCTACATAGGTTAATGAGAGCTCAACCATACGCGTAAAGTTTGCCAGAGTGCAACAGCAGGCGTAGGCTCATGATTATAAATGCATCGGGGAAAAACAGCAAGGAGACTGACTCTGACAATTTTAATAATTCATTGATAAATTAGTGATTTCTTTGTTTTCAAGTGTAGTGATGAAGGTAATCATGTTATCTCTGTAGCAGTGGATGTGCCTATATTCACGTTTCATACGAATTACAAATACATCTGAAATTTGTTTTCCATTAATTTATGTAAAGGCCGTCATTTTGCGTTCTATAAGTATATTTTTTTTTACGACTGTGAGGCAAGTATATACATAGTTTTGGTTGTGTTAAATTCCATATCTACTCTAATAGCAAAGTTTTACTCATTGATTGAAAGCAAACACTGAGACGGTTTAGGACCAAATTCATGCTCAGTCTGAGTTACAAAATGTGAGGGAAAGCGCAATATTAAGTGCGTCATATTATAAGCTTTTATAGTGCAATTTCTGTGTAAAAGGGACTTTTCAGCGTTGGCATTTGAATAGGATAATATCCTGGTTTATACACAATATAACAGAAACGGTCATTTGTTTTGCTTCACTGGTCTGTATCCTTTACAGACAATTTGTGACTCTTTCCCACATCTTTTTCTCAAAAGTGGCATGTTAAGGAAAACAATGTATGACTTACTGTAAGCTGGATTTCATACCCTCTTACCAAAAGATACTCTAAATATGACAGGCTGACTTAAATAATAAGCTGCTGTTAATTTAGCATTGCATGCATTTTAGAAATGGTTATTTTCTAAATGTCATTTTTTCAGAAATAGATAATAATGCAAACAAAAAATAATAATGCTGGCAATAAAAGTGAAACATCTGTACTAACTAAATTGCCACTTTATAGAAACAGTAGGAGGCAAGAACATTACAGGAACTCTGCAGTAGCCTACTGTGAGGCTAACTATCTGTTTCTGATGCCAAATGAATCTCCCTAATACATTCTGACTCACTGTTAGACTAACAGAATATAATATCTCAATGTTTATAATAATTCTACCATTTAATAAATTTAAATAATGCTGGTGTTCAGATACAATACCACTCAAAAGTAGTGAAATGTTTTGTGTGTGGTATAAACAGTAAAGTTTATAGATGTTGTAAGGGTTCTGCAGGTGCACGTTCGTGGTAAATCGGAAGGTTCCAGTCAAACCAAATCTTTCAATTTCTAATGAGTGATACAAGAATAATAACTAACATTGCATGGTTTTAAATATCCCACGGTTTAGGTTCATTTATTTACTTAGTCATAGATGTTGGTACCAATGGGCTGGTTCATTTATTAAACTTGGTGATCTCCTGTTTTTTTCACACAGCAGTCTAGAATGTTTATTCAGAATACATGTCATGCAGTCATGGGGAAAAGAGAACTGACATGAGAGGCTTGGTGTTTTTGTAGCCTGGCTGGTAGGACAGGACAAACCTGGAAAAAAATAATGACCAACGAGCCTGTCGGGCATTGAGCCTCTTGGCCCTATGTAAGTATTCAAGGTTCCTGTGATCGGTCCATACTAGAAACGGGAGCTCGGTCCCCTCCAGCCAGTGTCTTCACTCCTCTAGAGCTAACTTGATGGCTAGTAGTTCTCGATCACCCATGCCGTAGTTCCTCTCAGCCGGGGACAGACGACGGGAGAAAAGTGAACAGGGATACAGTTTGTTATCCTGTGGCGACCTCTGGGACAGGTACCGTCCAACGCCAATGTTGGACGCATCAACCTCCACCAAAAACTGGCGGGACGAGTCAGGGATGATCAGTATGGGAGCTAAGGTGAACCTTCTCTTGAGGTCGACGAAGGCTTTCTCTGCCTTCTTGTTCCAACAGAAGCGCGTCTTGGAGGAAGTCAGAGAGGTTAAAGGAGCGGCGACGGAGCTGTACCCTTGAATGAACCAGCGGTAGAAATTGGCAAAGCCCAGAAATTGTTGGAGGTCTCGTCGCGAGACCGGGGTTGGCCAGTTGGAGACCACCTGAACCTTGGCCGGTTCCATCTCCAGCCGCAAGGTACAGGTTGTTCTCTAAAAGTCTCTGTAACACTTGGTGAACTTAGTGAAAATTTGAATGTCGTCCAGATGGACGAATACATAAAGGTTCAGGAAGTGTCTGAGAATATCGTTTATCAGGCTCTGGAAGGCGCGTTGGTGAGTCCAAACGGCACTACAAAATTCCAATTCATAATGCTTGGTCGGGGTGTTGAAGGCGGTCTTCCACTCATCGCCCTCCCTAATTCGGACACGATGATATGCATTGCGCAAGTCTAGCTTAGTGAAGATGGTGGCTCGCTGGAGAAGCTTGAAGGCTGTAGACAATGTAGACATGAGCGGTAAGGGGTAGCGGTTCCTGACTGTTATCTCCTTAAGCCCTCTGCAATCAAGGCATGGACGAAGGGACCCATTTTTTTTTTTTTTGATAAAGAAAAACCCAGCCCCAGCGGGTGAGGAGGACGGACGGATGATACCAGCAGCAAGAGGTCCCATGAAGTACTCGTTCATGGCTTCTTGCTCTTGACGTGTCAAAGAGTAAAGACGACCCTTTGGAGGAGAGGTACCCAGAACGAGGTCTATGGGACAGTCATAAGGTTGATGAGGAGGAAGTGACGTGGCCCAGGCCTTGTTGAAAACCAGCTTGAGATCATGGTATTCGGCGGGAACATTGGAGATATCCGGAGGATCGTCAGGCTTAGCTGAAGTGGAAAGCAGAGGGAGCGCTGAGAGAAGACAAGACCTGGAACAGCCAGTGATGGTATGCTTAGTCCAGTCAATCTGTGGGCCATGAAACGCTAGCCAGGGAAAACCGAGAACTACAGCAGCATGGGATTTATCAATAACCAACAGACAGATATCCTCAGAATGGTTCCCTGAAATTCTTAGCGTAAGTGGAAGGGTTCGCCGTGTGATGGTTGGCAGAGGGCTTCTGTCTAGGGCCTGAACTGAGAGCGGATGTTCTACTGGAACACAAGGGACCTTTAGCGCTGATCAGGTTACGGTCAGAACGTTGGCCAGAATCTGCCTAGTGTTGTGGAGTTCTTACTGCTGCTTCCCGAGGAGGGCGCCCTGGCTCTCCAGAGCCACCCTCATCCTGTCGTACTCTGCTGGATTCATTTCGTTTGGTTGGATTATTCTGTCAGAGAGTAGCGTCGAAGTGGCGTAGAGATAGATACAGATGCAGAGAGAGAGCACGCTGCGCTTCCTTATAAGCCGGAAGAAATCAGCGCCGGATGAGAAACCGGTGTTCAGGCGGGGCGTGTAAGGAAAGATGACAGCATGGGAAAACATGACCGCGTGATGAGAAGACAGACAGCGTGGGAAAGGAACTGTCAAGGGATGAAAGCAGACTTTGAACGTGGTGAATGCGTGAGTTCGTGACACCTGTCCACTGAAAGAACAGGCCCCTCTGTTTTTTGGGGACAATGGGGGGCCCAAATCTCAAGACGTCCCCAACGTTCCCGGATCCTGTTTCCCATTAACTCTGACCCATGAAAACCAGTCTCATGGCACACATGCCCTGTTGTATTCTAGAGCTGACCATGCATCAAGGGCCCCCGGAGGAAGTATGGGTGCATCTGGTTGATCCGCCACAAAACAGGCAAAGTAGTTCAGCTCAACACTGACGTTGGTCTTGTAGTTGGTAAGATGCTGGACTCCCTGCCACACTTGCCTGCTGTTGTTACTGTCAAGATGGTCTTCGATTTTCCTTCTGAACCCCAACTTAGCCTCTCTGATGCCTCTCTTTAGGTTGGCTCGGGCTGTGCTGTAGAGAGCCCTGTCGCCAGACTTGAAAGCGGTGTTCCTCTCCTTCAGTAGCTGCCGGACCTCCTTGTTCATCCAGGGCTTTTGGTTGGGGTAGATCCGGAAGCGTTTGTCTACTGTGACAGTGTCTATGCAATTCTTAATATAACACAGAACACTGTCTGTGAGCACCTCCAGGTCTGGATCTTCAAAGACATCCCAATTCGTCCTGTAAAAAGGTCTTAAAAGGTCCTGTCTGAGTGGCAACAGCAGGCCATATTTTTATAATCTTTGTGATTATGAGAGCAGTTTTCCTGAGGGTAGAATATGCAGGGACTAAAGGTATGGACATGTGGTCAGACTGGCCCAGGTGAGGTAGTGATCTGGCCCTGTAGCCTAGCTTGATGTTTGAGTAGACCTTGTCCAGTGTGTTTTCTCTCCGAGTAGGACATTTTACATGCTGGTGAAATTTGGGGATCACTGACTTTAGGTCTGCCTGATTAAAGTCCCCTGCTACGATGCGTACAGCATCAGGATAAATGCTCTGCTGTCTGCTAATGCTACAATGTAAATGTCCTATAGCCGATCTAGTGTTAGCACCCGGTGGAATATAAACAACAGTTATAATGCCCACATTAAACTCTCTCGGTAGGTTAATAGGCATGTATTTAACACTCACATACTCCAAGTCTGGGGAGCAGTGGTTGTCTACAGTCACTGTGTTAGTACACCAGGCGTTATTGACATAAACACAAAGCCCCCCTCCTCTGCACAGATTCCAACTCTGCACTGGAGTTGGAATCCGGCGTTCGTCATAAAGAGGCTGGAAAGCGGTGGTCTGTTTGGCTGCCTCCATAGCCTAGCTAGCGCACCGGCCCTGCAGCCTCGCTTCTGCTTCCTCTCCCTGCACCGCCCTCCTCTCCTCACCACGGGGATGGCAAAGCCGGGGCTTCTCGTTATGTCCACCGGGATCTTATGTGAGCGCAGAAACTCTATGCTCACACAAGATCCCGGCGGAGTATGTAATACTCCACTCGCAACAGACCCCTATCTTGAGAAGATCGTGCTGGCTGTAGATCTCATTTGCCCAACAGGATGTACACAAGACGAGAAAAAAACACAACACATACAAGCACTTAGATTAGCACTGTGCTGCTGCAACAGTGTGCGCTGCATCTTGGAACATTTGGTCTCGAATTAGCTTAATTTACTTTGGTACTCATTTTTATAGTCAAGTCTAAAATTGCACTTGTGAACTGTGCTAAGGCTCCAGCATTTTCTGTGATCACTTTGAATACATCTTTCACTGTAATGATTCTGCACAACACAGCTTTACAAGCAGTCTAATTTCAATAACTACTCTTTGTTACTGACAGTGTTTACAGTCCAATGAATCAAGGCCCATATAATACTGTACTATCATACTGTGATCATAAGGATCACAGTAGATTCAGAGGCAATGTTGACAAAGTCTTGCACAAGTTGGAGAATTCACCTTAAATGTGATGCCAGTTAAATACAGTGTGCCATTCACACTGATTAACACACTTCTTCACACCTTGGGGTAATGAAAGTGTAGTGTAGCTGATCCACCTACTGTACCTGCATGTTTTTGGACAGTAAGATGAAACTTGAAAAAGGAGATACAAAGCCAGAATAACAAAGTGAAAAAAAAATCCAGGGGGAGTGAGTTTGCTTAATTTCTAAGAGGAAAGAAGAATTCATAAAGCTATTGGTGACATGCTTGTGACTTCTCCACCAGCAAAGCTCTAAGTGTAATGGACCCAACAAGCCCCTGGCACTGCAGAATGTGCTTTCACTGAAACAAAGGAATGTCACAAAATGTTAACTCTACTTTTGATTTAATAAACTCCTTCAGCTTTTAATCTTGATGTTGCACACAAACACTCAATTAAAATTGAGCTGCCAAGATTTTTATCAAGACAGCTTTTCTACTTCTGATCTGATGATTATAAAATTATCCAAAACTCATATTTTTTATTTGTACAGTTAAATGCTGATAAACAGTAACAAAGGATGTGTTAAAATTGCTCCTCAATTATCAACCATACACAGGGTACAGATTATATTTGCAGTGTGAATGCTTTTTTAGGCTTTGATGTTAAATGATAAATAATGATAAATTAGGTAATAAGTGAGTCATTACATTATTTAAAAACATATTTCTTATTGGAATTAACTTGTCCTGATTACCTGGCAACTTGGTGAAACTGTTTATTCAGGAACAGAGAGCATGCAGCACTATAGGTCATGTCCATCAGCAGAGTATTAAATTGATGATACCATATATACTGTACAAGAGTCTCTGATTTTTTTTCAGGTGATAACAGGACTGGCATCAGTCTGGGTTATCAAATGTGATACAACCCTGACAGGGCCCAGCTAGCCTAGTGGGATTGATGTGCAAGGCATAGCACTAAATATGGTCTTTTTTTGCAGCACTATTCACAACTTGATTTTCCAGAATCGGAATACTCAAACTATTCTGCAATAATAAAAAGGTCTTGTTTTGGGGGGGAAAAATTCTTGTTGGTATATTGTTCAAATTGATTTTTATTGTTTGTATACACATCAGGCTTCTGTTTTCCTCTCATTTTCCCTCTTGTTTCTATTGTTGAAGCTTATTCACCAAGATTGCTGTTTCTTCCAGATAAACAGGTATTTTTTCTGTACCAATTATTGCCTGAAGATTGTTTCCAGTGTGACTGGACTGTCAATGACATGACAGATGGGATGGGGGAAGTGTACTTGGGAATGCCTGAGCTCTTATCTGTTCTGCCTTGTAGAGCCATTTCATTTGAGTGATTTTTGTTGTTTTGTTTATTTGGGAAAAACCAACAAACAATCAATAGAAAAAAATCAGTCGTTGTGTAAAATTGCTGTATTAGTGGGCAGCTTTAAATTAAAAAGAATACTTTTAATAATTCTATCTAACTGAGTAGGCTTAGTTTTAATATATTATTTACTTATACAATATTAAATTATATATATATTTTAAATTATTATTGTAAAAAACAACTTGCATACAACTAGAAGTGTTGGTTTGAAAATAATATTTATTTATTTATTTATTTATTTATTTATTTATTACCTTTGATGCACCTTGGGACTGGTAACATTTTACTTACTGTAGGCCTATGATAAATCAATTGGCCAACAACCACCCCATAAAGTAGGGAAATTGCTCTACTTATTCCTTTTCTACACTGGCAGTGACCTGGCCCAACCTCAGCCAAACATCTGTGGATGGATGAGGCCATCAAAATTGATATGCAAAAGTGTAAGGGCTTTGGAAAAATGCCAGGTAGAGGAGCAAGCTGAGAACCCGGCATGTGAATATAAAGCTGAGGACAGAGTAATAAAGAGCAGGAGAATAGTGTCGCTAAAGCAGTGTACTTGTTCAGAGCTGTCTTATTTTCAGAGAGGTTTGGGGTAATTTTGGGACATACTGTACATGCTATGAATTATTATTATTATTATTATTATTATTATTATTATTATTATTGCCTGTGGGCTCTACACCTACAACTGTAAAGTTCTTATTGTTTAGTGGTGCTGTCAATTGATATACTATATAAACTGCATATACTGTAGGTCAGACTTCCTAAACAAACAATTACACCATTGATGTAACCTTTATGTTTCCTCTGGGTCAAAAATCATTGGTACTTATGTTTAACAGCAAAGAAAAACTTTTACTCTAGAATTTTCATAATTATGAAGAAAAATGGTAAAGGATGTATCCATCCATCAATTTTTTACATTTTCAAAGAACACCCAAAAGATGTCTACATACACCCGACACCTTTTTGCTATTATTTTCTGCCAGACCTGGAGCACAGAGCATCACCTCTTGTTTCAACAGTGTCATCGTCTGCAAAATGTAAATGTCTGCACTTCTGCCCACTTGTACCTTTGACACCCCCCCACCCCCACCTGTTTCCTTCCAGTATAGCCAGCACAGAAGTAATAATTGTTTTGTAAAGAAAACCTGTAAGCATTCTACCATTCTTTAAAATAAATATTTAAAACAAATGCATCCAAGATTGTAAGTTGCCTTGCCTAAGTCAGTTGATCATCTATATCCATTTTATAATTATAAGATGGTACAAATTTGATTAATGAAATTATTAGACAAAGTAAACATTTCTCTTCTACCTCTATACCATAACTTTGTTGCTGTCATACCACTTGATGCTTTCCACTCTCTTTAGCTTTGCAAGACATGGTTCAAGGCAAAAAAAAAAAAAGTTGTATGTATCAGCATGCAGCAAAGAATTATAATAAGTAACTGACAACATATATTGTAGATCATTGCAAACCAAATCCAGTCCTTTAGGGCCAGTGTCCAGGGGGGTATTCCAGAAAGCAGGTTATGTGACATACCCGGGTAAGTTTAAAAGTAAGTTAGTGGATAACCTCAACTTTCAGTTCCAAAAACGGAGGTAACTTTCTGGGTATGTATGTAACCATAGCAACTTACTCCCTGAAGATAACCTCCCAGATAGCAGAACAACATTGAATCATCATTGAATCAACATTAAAGCATCAACCAACTTGACATTGAATCA
>JAQMYK010000033.1:20270351-20282066 GCA_030014345.1 Clarias buthupogon
GCACAGTGTGTGAGTCCCCCAGTGTGTGTGTGTGTGTGTGTGTGTGTGTGTGTGTGTGTGTGTGTGTGTGTGTGTGTGTGTGTGTGTGTGCATGGAGTTTCCATGTTCTTCCCATGTTTGATGGGTTTCCTCCAGGTACTCTGGTTTCCTCCCATAATCCAAAGACATGCAGAGTGGGGATTATTGCCAATTCCATATACCTTGTAGTGTATAAGTGTGAAGTCTAGACCTCTTTTGACTCCATGCAGTATAAGAGGTATGAGTGAAAATAAGAGTAAATGTGATGTTTACATAAATTTAAACTCTAAATTTAAAGTATGCCAGAGATAACAAATAAAAAAACTGCTGGTGTTATTGGACATAACGGTCAGATTTGACATAATTTGATTAAGGGCCTGTATGTCTCTGTCAAGCATATTAACATCATTAATAGAATGATGCTTTAAGAAGAATCCTTTTACCCAAATTTTTTATCTTCATTTTTGACACATTTGACAAGCCGTAGCACCTTTTAATGACAACTTAAAATGAAAACCTTATGTACAGGGAAATACTGTATATTTTTCAAGTACTGCATACATGCATGTGATATCTTAAAGTATAAAAGTAGACATGGAATGTTCATTAGATAAGGAATTGTTCTGAATGCATTAATAGTAGTCAATAATTAGGGAAAGCATTTTAGAGATCTAAACTACATTCCCAGAATAGCATGGTAATGTAAAAAAAAAAAAAAAACCTTTACAAATAACAAAATAAATGAAGCAAAAACTATGCTCTTAAATAGCTTCAGGTCCCTGGGCTTATTTTTTTATTCTGAATAAACATAATCTGAACATATTTGTGCTGTGACATTTAATCAACAGGGGACACTCTGTTTCATAAATTGGATTAGTAATGTTGTATTGAATGTATCAATTCTGCGAGTGATTCCATTACCCTAAAACCCAGGAAACAGAAATGTGTTTACTAAAGATAGAGTTAAATATTTTGTAAGGCACAGCAGCCATCAAACAGTGGAGAGGAAGGCCACACTGAGAAGCATTCATATATGAAAATTAATGTAATATTTTTAATATAATGTGTTTATTTTGTTGTTTCATTGTTCGTTGTTGTCACAAAATAATGCAGCTTTTAAATCTCCCAGTGTAATGACCATGGCTGCACAAGAATGCAATACAAAATGCTACTTGCACGAATGTCAGATTCTGTATAAAACATCATTCAGTTGTACATCATGGATGATTTGAGTACTTTTTTGTGGGCAGTGTTTTACATGTAATAACTGCAATTAATAGAAATAATGTAGCAAGCAATAAACAGTTGCTGGTTGTTGTAATTGTGTTTTGTGTTTATGAGAAAGACAGAAAAAGGGGTTGGGGTGGTTGAGAAGGAAAGGGAATGGCTATTTCTCCTGGGTACTAACATGGATCACAGCTGTTAAGCTGCAGAAATTTCATCAGCTCAGAGAGGAGCAAATCCTATCAGACATGTCAGTGAAGAGAGCATAGTCTGTTACTAGAGCCAGTGAGGAGGGCAGAATGAAAAACAATGAACTCAAGACACAGTGTCCCTCTTCATAGGATTGGGAATAGTAATGCACACATTGGCCATACAAGGTTTAATCTCCTCTAGATGACATAGTAACTAAGAAAAATTAAATATTGACATTCTGATATGTATTGTAGTAAATTTGCATTGAGGTGTTCTTCATAAATTATGTAATAAACAGGAATTGATAAATTATCACATCACTCCATATTTTCTGAGTTGTCTGAGCAGATTCTATACCGAATCTGATTTAGGATTTAATCTGATGTAGGTGTGACCTAAAGGCCTAACCCTCATAATGCTGTACAACATTAAACATACATATACTGCCTGAAACACACCTGAGGTATTTCCAGGATCCTGGATGCTGCCAGGTAGAAGGAGCTGGATTAGCTCTGAATCCATTACATATACTTTGTTTTTCAGTGAGAGGTAATTGATAATGTAAAAGCAGAAACCTGACTTTATAAACCTATCTATGACTGACACAGAATATGTATATGTATTATTATTATTATTATTATTATTATTATTATTATTATTATTATTATACTGAATGGGTCCTCAGTTGTTGTCTATTACTTGATTGATTTTCATCTGTTTTTGACCTCTTATCCCCCACCCAAAATAAATTAATTAATTAGAGCAAGGAACTCTCGTGATCATAAGTGGAATGTTCTCTCACTTAAATTAAATGATGGTCAGAAATATATAAATTTACTTATCAGATTATACCATTTATTTTATTTTTTACTATAGAGTTTTATATTATAATTAATTAGCATTCATAAATCAATCCAATCAATCAGTCTTGTGCTGTTTTTTCCGGAAATGAAATGTCTATACAGTATGTATTGCTAATATAAACCATGATCTCATTTTAATGTATACTTGTCCAAATAATGCAGAGAATGATTGTGACCTCTCAAAACCAAAGTTACAGAATAAATAGTGTATGTCTTTTGCTGATGTTGGATTATAAACACAAATATTACAAACAGATAGATCAAAATAACGGAGACAAAATGTATTGCAGTCTCAGCTGCTAAGGACAAGGAGAAAATCTTGCTGTTTGTGACATTTTTAGCTTACATTTTTTGCACTCTGCTGCCATCTGTGGAGATGAAAGATTTTATATCAATGGGCCATTCCAGATCCTTTTCAAATTCTATTCCATACCTATAATCAAACAAAATTCTTATATCCTCTGGGATTAGATAGAGTGTATTTTCTTTCCTTAAACTATATTTCTTTATTAAACTGCTGAGCCACTATGAGCTGATTTTTGTTTTATCAGATTTGTGAAATAGGCTTATGCATTTGTTATATTGCTATATCATTGTCATTAAATCATAACAGCATAATACGTTCACATAAAAACTAAATTCAGATTATCTTTCAAAAATTAATTTTTAAATTCGCTACCACTGAGCTTATGTTACTGTCTGTGCATTTTTGCATTTCTCCCTGAGTCAGCAAGGCTTTCCTCCAGTTTCTCTTGGTTACTTTGAAAACAGGCCAGTTTGTGGACTAGCTATTCCAAATTATCTTCAGGTATGCATGTGTAGGTGCATGAAGCCATGTATGATTTGTGACTAATTTCAGCTCATGTTGTTCAGTTATTGAAGAAAACTGAACAACACAATAAACTAAGAAATTAATCAAGGAATTAGTTATTTATAGAAATGGTTAAAGTTAGACTATAAGGACTATTTTAGACTAAAGGAGAAGCCATATTAATAACTGAGTATGAATTAATGGTTTTATTTAATACTCAATTTTTGAATCCCAAATATTTAATTGTGATGCTATTATATGAATAAATAGTTAAAACGTAGCATGTGTAATTACATCTTTTAGCTTTTTTAACACAACACATTGTAAAATATCTACTGACACTATAGTAGACTGTGCAATTCATTTCTTCATTGTCAATATGGAGACTGTCCTAGTCCCTGTCGCCCTCCCAAGGGGCACGATCAATGTAAAAATAGTTGGAGGAGTGTGCAGTTGTAATGACTCTACAATCTTCTCTGTCATTTCCCTGGAGGAAGCTGCCTGTGCTTTGGGTTAGTCCTGTCATGCTCAGTGTGGAGGCCAAATCAAGTCTCATGAGTGCTCCCTCCCCCTCCCCACTAACAATAACCACTGCATCATTGAGTGGCAGGCTACCTAATGACTAGTGCTTTTCATCTGCTCCATATTTTTTTCAGTGCACCAGGGCCAAATGGAAAATCTCTAAGCTTGCGAAAATAGAAAAATCAATAATCTATTCTATTCAATGGGCTTGAGTGTCACAGTAACTAGATAGGACTGGATGAGGTGAACTTGGCAAGCCTTGGGATAAGGTTCTATTTTCTTCTTGCTTAGAAAAAAAATAAAGTTAGAAAAAAATATATAAATGTGGCGCTGAAAAATGCACTGAATACTATAAACAATCTTATGCAAGACTTATGCAAAAAAAAAGTTGAAATTGAAATAAAAAATCTAACATTTGAAACCTAATTGGTCATGTTCTTCCTGATCCATACATTTGTCTCTATGATTAGGATAAAGTTAATAGGAATATAGTTAATTTTTTAAACTACAAGAGATACAATCATATAAATAATATTTTCTCCTTTGAAGATAATAGAAAGTATTCGTAGACCAATCATTATATACTTGACTGCTAGAAATTGAAAATAATCTTTTGAAATGGTAGTGTCATCTGCTACCTTCATCAGAAAATACCTCACTAGGTTAGTCTCTAACACTCACTTTCACATCCACACACACACACACACACACACACACATACACACACACACATAGACAAACACACAAACTGAGTAGTGTCTTAGTAAACGTTATTTAATGTATTTACAATTCAAACTATGTAACTGCTACCCCAAAAAATAAGTTTTGTTTTGCTGCAGTATTTGGTACAGTATTGGTTCTTTAAAAGGCATGGATGCATAATCACAGTATTGAAAAATGCATAATTTTAAAGAATTCAACACCCTGCTATTTCTGCTATATATAAATATTCACATATTATCCAGCGGCTTAGTGGTTAGCACTGTCTCATTGCAATTCCGGGTTCGATTCCCACCACAGGTCTGTGTGCATGAAGTTTGCATGTTCTCCCCACGCTTGGTGGGTTTCCTCCGGGTACTCCTGTTTCCATCCACAGTCCAAAGTCATGCAGATTAGGTTGGGTTTGTGCCCTGCGATGGATTGGCACTGTGTACAGGGTGTACCCTGCCTTGTGCCCTAAATCTCCTTGGATAGGCTCCAGGCTCCCTGTGACCCTGTATACAGGATAAAGCAGTATAAAAATATGAGAGTGAATAAGTGAGTGAGTGAGATTTCCTGTCTGCTCTGGCTATGCATTTATCTTGTCTTTTTCGTTCTTATCCATATACTGAAGCACAGTCTAGTGCAAAGCTGGACTGATTGACAAATTTGAACCTGTAGTATTTGGAATGGTTATGACTTGAGTCTATGGATTGTAACCAAAGGGAAAGACTGAGAAACTAGAGAATGCATTTTGGATAAATGCCATTCTCCAAGCACCAAATGCAGCCCACACTTAAGCTCCAGCACAGAACACATTCTGCCAGGCTGTTTTAATGAATGCTAGATAAGGTGAACCAGAGGGAACAGGCATCTGTGCTGGAGGAGAAAGTTATTGATATCCCAGATTCATAATGAAGACACTCTTTCACCTTTTGCCATCACTCTCGGCAAAGCAGTAGACTTCTAGCTGCATGGATTGAGTTGCTGCTTTGACCTTTTCTCTTTTTTAGCTCCTGGGTAGAGGCTTTCACTGTGCAAGGAGTTAACAAGGGCATTTTGATTAGTTGGAAAATTACAAGTATAGCTTGGGAAATGCATAAAAATGAAGTAAATCAGACAGATGTCTATATTTAAATAAAGTAATAACCATTTATGTTATGTTAACATAAAATCTATTGTCTGTTTGTAAGTCTGTACAGTATGTCTGTCTATGCCTATTTATCAAATAACTGTAAGCAATGTCCAGCCACCACTGAGGATTTTTCTTTTAGTCCTTTATTATGTATATTTTCATGTGTGTTTGGTGTTTAACAATTAAGTGCTTATATTAACTGAGTTATGGTCAAAGCCCCTGATCCTGCTTCTTGTTTAACCACAGTTGCTCTACATAATTTAGTGTCAGATTATGTTCTAAAGCTTTAAGAATTCAGGAGTCCCATGAACCATGCTGGAGCTCCAGGATGCACACAAATCATAATGCAACGTTAGAAGCAATGAACACACAGGAGATGGGATTTACATAGCTAACCCTGGAGGTGCAAGGTGACATTGCTAACCGCTAAACCACAATGCTGCCTGAACGGGCATATCATTCTGAGTAAATTCTAATACCTTTCACCAACTGTTGCTGGGATTGGCTCGGCATTCTGCATATTTTAGCATGGCTGCTCAGGGTGAACTTCTTTGTGAAGATGATGGAATAAATGATTAACTGTGTTCCTAAAAAGTAATATTTACTGTACTTTTCCTGTATATGGCTACTTTGTATGTTAATAATAAACATGCGAAACTAAACAAACATTCTTTATTTAATGTTATTTGAAGTTAATATTTACTTCTTTATTGCCACTCATGTACTGTATATTTTCCACAGATGTTTCTGTTTCATCATGTTTTCATATTTCATCAAAACATGTGACTTTAAAACAAACTATTCTTTTGGTGCCAAGAAAGAGACTGATTATGCACATTATGCAAGTATGAATGCGTCTGTCTCTTAGTAAATAAAACCCATTTTAATACATTATGTCAGGATGCACAACGTTCATACATGCTGTTTAAGCATAGACTCTGCAATTAAAAACTTTCACCCAATTCAAATTGTAAATGGGTTCGACCCTATGTGCACCATGAAGCACAGACACGAGGCAAGGTCTTAAAGAGAAAAATATAATTTTATTTATAATAAATGGGGAAGGAAAGGGTTAAAGGAGGGAGGGCGTAAAGAAAGGAAAGGAATGAAGTGAAAAGGTGCACATGAAGGTCTGAGGCAGTGCCCAGCTGGCATGCAGGCACACAGCTGGCGAAAGGTGGCAGTGGGCGGTGTGGCAGAATGGAGCACGCAGAGGCAGCGCTCCTGCACGCTCCCTCAATGGTTCCTCTCTCTCTCTCCTCAGCTCTCTCCGCAGGAGTGAAGGTGCCACGAAAGCTCGCATAGTTCTTTCTCGCGCTGTCCTCAGCGGAGATCAAAGGGCGGAATTCCAGTGTCCTTTTTAAAGACCCCGGGGCGCGTCATATGGCCCCACTTGCATGTCACTCTCTCCTGTTCACTTACGTACTTCCTGGACTCCGGACTAAACTCTGTGACTTGCTTTTATGATGCGGCGCAATCCTGAGATCCTATTAACGTTAATCACTGCCAGCCGGCCCTGCAGAAGGGGTGCCGCCTACCTAGGGAGCCTACAACGTGAGCGAGGGGCAATAATAGATTTGGGCGCACACCCATCACAGGCACATGCAAAATGAAAGTAAAAATATATTATTAAATGCCCCATCATTATAGTCTCGCGAAGCTGGGACATATTTTGCCTTAAACTGTATAAGTGTTTGGTTTCATTACTCCAAAAACATTTTTCTCATCAATATGTCAAAAATAAATATGCTATCTATGCCAATTCCATTGTAATACTATTAATTTATTAAACAGAATGAATGGGTTTCATTACAGGACAGATATACTGCCTAACAAAAACTAATTCACCATTTAGATTTAAATAATAAAATTAAGAGACTTTGATCACATAATTCCTGCAGTGAATATGTTTCAGCTAGTAAAAAAAATATTTTTTAACTCTAACTAAAGTAGCATCTTTACCAACCACATATGAAGACATCTACTTTTGGAAATGATGTTTCAAAAGTGTAAAATTACTTCCCTTCTCAATGTAAGAAATCATGTGGTTTAATGAGTTCAGATTGACCCTACTCCAAAGAGATGGGGACAACATAAGGAAGAAGGAGAGTGCATAAAGCGATGAACCCCATATGCATAGTGCCCACTGCACAAGCTTCTGGAGACAGTGTTCTGATCTGGGGTTGTTTCTGTTTGTCAAGTCTAGGCTCTGTGCACTAAAATGTCAGGTCATCCTGTAAATGACAGGATTTTTTCCCCCTGCTGTAACTAAATATCCCAGGATGACAACAACAAGATTCATCAGGCTCAGATTTTGAAAGAATCCTCATAAGGTACACCATTCATTTCTAAATTAATGAGTGATCTATGCCAGCTGTTGCAGGTGAAGCACCTCTGCACCTCTGTCTACCACCCACAGACATATGGGCTAGTAGAGTGCTTCAACTAAACATTAAAGAGGATCATACAGAGGCTGGCAGACGGAAACAGATAAAACTGCGATCAACTCCTGCACTACGTGCTCTTTGCAGTTTGGGAGACACCACAAAATTCCACTGGGTCCACACCATTCCATCTTTTGTTCGGGAGGCAAACACAGGGTCCACTCGTATGAAGTATGGAAAGACAACCCTCCCTGTTTTGTTCCGTAATCGAGTATGTGCAGGTACAGACTGCAACAGCCAGTCAAGCAAAAGACTATCATATTAATCTGTTAAAAAGATGGGTAGAAGCAGTGCCATGTGTCTCAGCTTTAGATGCTCTGTCTCCCGAAAAACAGGCACACAAATTTGTACACCAAGGACAGGACCTAAATGAACTAATCGACTAGCATCAGGATGCGTTCTCCCTGGAGCAAGAACTCACACACCTAATCCAACACGATATTAAAACTCTGCCAGGCCCGATAATACACCAGCGCCCCACCAAGTTCTGGAGGCTGTCACCGTGTGATTGAACCCGAGGTGAATAAAATGCTACAAGCCAACATAATCGAGGAGTCAACCAGCCCCTGGTCCAGCCCAATCATGGTGGTACCAAAACCAGATGGTACCCTATGTCTTTGTAATGACTTCCGCCAATCAAAACAAGTCTTGAATTTCATTGGATTTGATACTGGCAAATGGCCCTCACCTAAAAGCGAGAGAAAAAAACTGCCTTTAGCACCAAGCATGGCCACTGGCTGTACAAAGTCCATCCTTTCAGGCTACACGGAGCCCCTGCCACCATTGAGAGACTGATGGACATTGTACTCTGTAAACATTGCCCACACAACGCAAAAAACCTAGACGATGTTTTCATCCACTCATGCAGCTGGGACAACCACATCTTCTACCTGCAGCAGGTGATAACAGAGCTTAGAAAAGCCGGCTTAACAACCAATCCTAGCGTCACCTCAGCTGAACCGAAACACAGTACCAAGGATATTGCATAGTACAGGAGCTATTGAAGCAACAAGAAATAATGTAGAGGCCATACATAAATATCCACAACCAAAAACCAAGAAACAGGTGCATGCATTCTTAGGTCTAGCTAGGTATTATAGACTTTTTCTTCCTCTCAACTGTTCTCTCAGATCTGTTGCAGAAAGGACAGCCCAAGATGTAAAATGGACAGAGGAAACAGAACAAGCATTTCGGGCTATTAAAACTCATCTTACCAGTTCCCCCGTCCTCCGCAAACCGGACTTTTGCAACCTGGAAGGCAGTTTATTGTACATACAGACGCCTCAGGGACAGGGCTCAGGACGACTCTTTCCCAGGTATTCAAAGGAGAAGAGCAGCTGGTACTGTACATGAGTAGAAAACTTACTCCAGCCGAGCAAAAATATGCAACTGTTTCGTGCGAAGCCCTCACCATTATGTGTGTAATAAATGAGCTGAGATACTATCTAACGGGGCGACACTTCATACTCGTTACAGATCATGCACCCCTGCAATGGATGTGAAAACAAATGCCAACTTCCATCACAAGCTGGGGCGCGGCTATAAAAAAGTGACTCAGGATACAATCCGCTGAGTGTGCTGTTCAGAACAAGAAGGCTGCTAAGTCTGTCTTTTTTTCGCCTGTTTGCAGAATCGGAGAGCTTTGGAGAGCCTCAAGCACAGCACGAAGTACACCTGAGGATTACTCGTAGCATGCCCGGCCACCTCCTCCACGACCTCGCCTTCCGCCTCTGCCAGCCAAGCCCGTCAGCACCACCCTGCCACCAGCTGCTGCCCAAAACTGGAAGACGACACTTCATTCAACTAAAGAGACCTACATGATCGCACTCTGCACACCTTTCATGTTTGATTAACTGAGCATTCTCTGCACCTGTGTGAGCATCGCAAAAAGCCATTTTTGTGTCTGTGTCAGTGACCTACTGCTAGAAATCTTTACACACAAAAGTCATTATACAGAGATCATCCAAAAATAATGAAACTATGGATGAAAATAAATGGTATACTTTGTACAGTATATGGCTGTCAAAACAATGCCACATTGAATGCACACTGCAATCAAATGTAAGAATGCAACTTATTATTTATTTATTTATTTATTTATTTATTTTTATTTATTTATTTATTTATTTATTTATTTATTTGACATAAGCATAAGTTCTTCCAGTGAGCAGAATACATTCTGCCTCTCATTCTAGCCCTCATAGTAAGGCCTAATTCACCCTGGGTTGGGGTATAATTTGCACTGATTTATTTGATGGTTTCCAACTCTTATGGTAGCACAAACAGTATAAGAAAATGGCTGGTATATGAGGCATGAAAATGGCCTTGTGCTTATATCTTGTTGGGTCATTGTTAAACCTTGTTCAAAACTGTCCAAGGTTAATGTCGTCTGTGCATTCTGGTTCTTCTGTCCATTACCCCTTATTTTATCCCCAGGATATGTGGAAAGGGAGAAAATTTTATTCCGGTTTATTTTATTATCTTTGGAGGTTCAATTAACAGAGTAATCACTGAAATGGGAGAAAACAACTCTTTCATTTCAATAATGCTTGTAGGGTTAATTATCTTACAGCTCATCTCAATCACTGTTCCACATACTTTTCTGTATTCTCTGCAGCTATAGACTTTGATAAACTGGAATTACCACTAACACTGATGCCATCCACAAGGAAAGTATAAATCTAGTTGTTTTTTTTGTTTTTTTTGGGGGGGGGGGGGGGATATACTGTAGAGATATACACTGATATACACTGGAGAGATATACTGTATGTGAATTTTCACATTTACATTTACATTTACATTTAGGCATTTGGCAGACGCTCTTATCCAGAGCGACTTACATTTTTATCTCATAATACATCTGAGCAGTTGAGCGTTAATCCTTAAGTTGTTTTAAGACAAAACTTAATCTTCATCCAATTTACTTTGTTATTTCTAATCTGTGATTCACTCTCCGATTACTATACAGGGAGTGTATTTGACTGATGACCAAAGAAGTAGAACTTTGCGCAAACAAGGTGTAAGGTACTTGACCTTACAAAATTTTGTTTCTTTGAATTAGTAAGTTAGGCAGCAAGTTTTGCCATACAGAAAGGCACTCTGGTGTCCATCCACACTCCAAAGACATTTAAATTGGGCTTATTGACATTTCCAAACTGCCCACAGTGTGCGAGTGTGTGCATGCTTCTGTGATACATCTGTGATGTAATGGCCCCTGGTCCAGGGTGTACCCCAGCTACTGTAGTATCCTGGGTCCCCTCGGATAGGTTCTAAGCCTTCTTTGACCCTGTAATGGATAAAACAGTATATAGAATAAGTGTGTGAGTAAATAATTAAACAGGATTTAAAAAGCTGCAGCACTTTACCACTTCAATGTGACCTCCTACCAATTAAGAGCTGCCAAGTCAGATCTTTAAAAAAGGCATACATGCCTTTGACATGTGATATCAAGTTGTATGTTAATTGTAATAGTCATATTAAATAAAACAGAAACCTAACATTACCCAAAAATGTACTCACAACTAAAAGAAATACTTTTAAAATATGTGATAATGATAATCTGATGTAGTTATATATTTATTATAATAATTTACCAAAGGTTTTCTCACAGTTTGAGTCTTGGAATATGCCCATGCCAACAGGGAAGGAAAAAAATCCATAGATTGGCTAACCTGGGGTGCGTTTCCCAAAAGCATCGTTAGCCAACTATGGTCGCAAGTTCCATCGTTACCAACATAGTTCAACAACTAGGTGTTTCCCGAAACCATAGTTCAAACGAACATTCGCAAACAGCGTCGCAAACTTACG
>JAQMYK010000033.1:20326115-20340146 GCA_030014345.1 Clarias buthupogon
TGTGTGTGTGTGTGTGTGTGTGTGTGTGCTCACACACACACACACACACACACTCTCTCTCTCTGTCGGCTTCATAGCCTCTCAGGTTCCCAAGCAAACACACACAAATTCTGCTCTGTCGCGATTCTTTTCAAATGGTAAGGTGCTGTTTTTTTTGTTGTTGTTGTTTTACTTTACAGTGATTCCGTTAGTATGCGCTCACGCGAGTGTGACTAGCGATGTTCCTTGCTAATTTTTAAAAGGTTAATTTTTAAACGGTTTCTCCGTTAATGTGTGTGTGTGTGTGTGTGTGTGTGTGTGTGTGTGTGTGTGTGTGTGTGTGTGTGTTCACGCACAATACACACACACACAGCGCCTGCGTGCACAAACGGAAACACTTATCTGTCGGGATTTATTTTTACGTTTCTTTAAAGGTAAGGTGCAGTTTAATTTTATTTTTACTTTATATTTTGTGTTAATTATTTTTATGTATTTATTTTTGGGGGCTGTAGAATGAATAATTTTAAATAATAAATAAATAATTTGAGTTTCCATTATTTCCTAGAGGAAAGGGGAGTGTTTTGGAATACGAGCCTGCTTCCGGAACGAATTGTGCTCGTAATCCGAGGTTCCACTGTATTTTTCTCTCTCTTGCACTGCGTTATGTGTGTGCGTGCGCGTAATTTGACACCATGCCAGTTCACACTCTGGCCAGTTTTCTCTCTCTCTCTCTCTCTCTCTCTCTCTCTCTCTCTCGCCTTTAGTGTGTGTGTGTGTGTGTGTGTGTGAAGCAGAGAGGGATGCTTCACACACACACACTGAAGGCGAGAGAGAGAGTGTGTCAACCGGCACGGTGTCAAATTACGCACGCGCACACACACATAATGCACACATATAACGACAGAGAGGGAGAAAATGAATTTTTAGCCTCTAATGAGACTTTCTTTTGCTTTACACGCGCGCGCACACGTGTCTTATAAGAAACAGTACACGCGCGCTGTACACACGCGCTTTCAAACACAAAATCAAATATGTTTTACATACACACACGCGGTCACAGTGTTATAGTAAACAGTACACGCGTGCACGGATGTTGATTATACCAGTGAGAGATGCGCACTAAGACCCATCAGGGGAGACGATTATCCACAATTCCGAAGCGCAAGAGACAGAAAAACCATTGGCTCAGTTGTGATCACGTGACGTTCTGCATCAAAACAAGAAGCGCATGCATGATACATGATACTCTGTACTCGTAAACCAAGACTTGTTCATTTAAATTTATTAAAAATCTTTGCTTGTCTTGCGGAACACTCGCAAACTGCGTTACTCGCAATCCGATGTTTTACCGTAGTCTACTTATTCAACTTAATAACGTAAAATGTATTTTGCTATTCATAATTATCTAGCTATCTTTTGCATAACAGCCAGTTTAGAGTAATACTTTCCTGCTATGGCACAATGAGGGCTACATTGTTTTTATTTGTTTTGTTTTAGCATCTAGGCTGGATTTAAACTTCACAGCCCATAACACCAGGCAGTGTACAAACACTGGCTACCATGAACTACTAAGCATGATTCTAAAGTCCCCTAGGTGGCAGGGAGTGCAGGAATGCTATGGTAATTGAAGTGGTTTGACTTTGTCAAAGATGGGGGCTCAGCATATTAGGGTTTCAAGGTACACAGAATCCTACTGTATGTATATGCTGACATTTTAAATACCTGTTAATGTTATACCTTGTACTACCTTTTGATCTCTTTTTCTTGTTTTTTGTTTCCATGATTAGCATTTTGCCTAGTTCTAGATGATTGCTGATTGCCCGATACTAGTCTGTTTCACACCTCCAGCTGAAACTTATTTATTTGCAATTGTTGTTAAGTTTTCAAATAAAGCTGTTTTACCCATCGTTTGTACCTGTATCTGCTGCATTAGTACAACCCCCTTGCTAGATACCAAACACTGAACATGGATAACAGCTTTTTGCATTTTTATTGTAAATATAATTATAATAAATAATGTTGCTCTGTTTTACAACAACTACCATCA
Source organism: Clarias buthupogon (assembly GCA_030014345.1). Lineage (NCBI taxonomy): Eukaryota > Metazoa > Chordata > Actinopteri > Siluriformes > Clariidae > Clarias > Clarias buthupogon. The sequence goes on from JAQMYK010000033.1 coordinate 20,328,142, forward strand.
TGCCATGTTAACCCTGGACTTGGCAGTGAATTTATATCAATTAACTTAGTTTATTTCTCCAGTTTGACAAAGTGCACTCAGTATAATGAAGACTTATCTACTCAAAAGCACTTAACCTTTTAGGCTGTTCTCAAATCTGATATATCTTTTTAATTTTGTAATAACATTGCAATAATTGGTTTATCTTATACCATTTTTATTTATTTTCTGTTTCCTGTTATTATTTTATCTGTTGCTGGTTTGTATTTTGTACAGTGACATTGAGAACCTAGACGAGCATTAAAATAAATGAATAAAATTAAAATAAAATATTAGTAATATTAATATTAATTAATAAATTAATATTATTATTATGGATGAGAAAAGAAAAGGAATAAATTATTTGTCAGCAGCTTATAGTCTGAAAGTAATATGACAGAAGTCTTTCATAATGGGGCAGTGGTAGCTCCTGTTGGGCAAGGCCCTTAACCTTGTGCCCATACAAGGACAAGTATGCCCTAAAAAGTGTTGTAAGAGGAAGTGGGTAAAAAATAAATAAATAAATAAATAAGTATATGATAATGACACAGTTTTTATGTACCAATTATTTCCTTCAACCCAACAGTATTAAATAAAAATGAATAAACAAATATATAGTGATTGGTTAACTGTTTTTTATTTCAAATATATCCAAAGAATGCCTTTCATCATTTTACATTATTTTATGTATGCCACAGCTCAGTGGAAATCAGGGAGCAGGCAGAAAATAAATAAAGAGAAAATTACAGCTTTTTGTTCAGTTGGAACCATGTCCTTATACCTAGTCTTTGTTATTTCCATTTAGCTGAATCAGACCACAGGTCTGAATAAGCACTTTCATTTGTGGTGCCGGTACCAGAAAACAAAAGAAATCAAAGCTTATACCCTCTCCAGTCTGCAGTAATTGTGGATATTTCATAATGGTGGCTGCAATTGTAGCTTCCATGATTGAGTCCTACTCAAATAACTGGTTCTAAGGTATACTTTCCAGCAATCAAACTCTACTTGTGTTGTTCAGGGGCTTCATCAATGTAACTTGAAATTCTTGTCTTAAAATTCCATGTAAGGCAGTCTTGCAATTATTCTTCAGTATACAGACATCCGTTGGCTATATGTAGAATCATGTGTGGAATCTTGTTTCTTACCATATTTTTATGATAAACAATAGAAAGGTGATAACATTTCAGGGGGTAATGTTCCCTTAATAAACTTCCATTGTCTGCCTGCTTTAAGGCTTTAAGAAACAGCATTAATGTGATGACTACAAAAGGTTTCATTCTTAGCATATATGCCACATGTCCCTCTTTTGTCCTGTGTTGGATTGCTTTCGTTTCACATCACACACACATGCACTGTGGATATAATGTAAGTGCAGCTTTAATTTATTGGTTCACTGACCTCGACTGAAATAGGGTTTTGAAGCGCTGCATGTAATATGAATGACACAGATGCAATCTTTTAATTCAGACTTTCTTATTTCTGCCATTAAAACATAGTCTCTGCTATGGAAAAATGTAACAGAGGCTAAAGACTATGGTAGCTGGACTTTCTTTTGCAGATCAATGTCCTGTACAGTAGCATATGATTTAAATTTTATTCTTACCCAACAGAATCATGTTTTTTCTAATGCCATCTGTGTGGTGCTATGTAAACAAGTGAAGCCAGGTGGGGAGAGAAATAAAAAAAAAAACGGTGCTGCTAAAATAACAAGCTTCTACTGCTCACAAATTAAAGGGCATATAGATCAAATGGCTTGGCCTCATATTCCCCAGCCCCTACACTGTATGACATCTGCCTCAGACAGGCATGTACAAGATCAGTATCCGAGAACTATAGCCAAGAAATTCCTACCAAGACTAATAACAATAAATACATAAATTAATAAACTATCTCAAACAGTGCAACAATTTCATCAACACCAACCTGTGCATCGTAACGCTATAGTAACCTTGCTGTTTGTTTAAACATTTCTGGAATATTTTCCGTCACTTCTGTGAATATAGTCACATGCCAAATAAAAGATGGCATGTTTTATCACAGTTGCAGACTGCAGTCCATCTCAGCATGGCATGGCCCATGCCAATGTGTGCCACACGTGTCTTTGTTCAGCCAATCAATATTCGCAATATGGTGCACCCAGAGCCAGCTGTCCATGTCTCATTAGTGGAGGAGTAAGCCTGCTCTCCATGGCCCCATTAAACACACCCCTGATCAGGGGGTGACAAACGGGTGACAGAGAGTGAAAGTCAAAGCCACTGCATGCAGTAGTGGTTCATGCCATTTTAAACTGGGGTTGAAGATAGGAGCAGCTGTTCTTCTAGTGTGTAAGGAATGGTGCTAATGACATAAAAATGACCATTTTATGGGCAATAAAAACACCAACCAATATTAACTATGGAAACTACTTACTTGAACAATAGAATGCCATGTGATTTGGCTAGTTTGTGAAATATTTTTTAAAGAATATTAGGCTGCTGTCTCACCTCAATCTTGATATTTGACATGGCAGGTTACAGTAATGCATTTTCAGTTTCATTTAATTAGTTTAATTAGTCTAAATGCTGTACATTTTCTTCACTCTGGCCTGTATAATGCTTAATATAGAATATACATTTTTTTTTAATTGTGTTGTTGCATGTATGTAGCACCTTGGTCCTGGAGGAACGTTGTTTTCGTTTCACTGTGTACTGAACTGTATATGGTTGGAATGACAATAAAAGCCTACTTGACTTGAATAGTGAAAGTGAGTGAATTCATAATTCATGGTTTTAATTTTCAGATGATACACACAAACGACAGCCATGATAACATACAGTGCTAAACAATATTGGAAGTCATGTCTCATGTCAATGAAAGAAAAAAAAAACAGTGGTTCAAAAATTTTATATTTATTTTTATAATTTCAACCCAACAATCAAGTTGTGTTTCAAACACAAGAATACAACAAAATGTCTGAAAATTTAGCAAAATAGCATATGAAAGCCATCAATAATTTATCCAAAATATTTTTCACATTTCCTGAAGCATTACAGTCATTTTGTTTAATACTACTGATAAGGATAAGCACACACACTTCTGAATATAGATTTCAAAACAGATTTGTTTTTTTCTTGGCATAGGTTAGTAGTTCTTTTATTGAAATATATTATCACATGGTTTTAAGTAATCTCCATATTTTCCTTCGTTGCTATGATTACCTATTTCATTTATATAATGAAATGTACCACAAATATGCTTTGCTTACATCATTCCTTTGATTTTTTTATTTTTTTTTTCAGTTCAGAGTTATACCTTACCAAGCTGTTCAACTGTGTGAGTATATGTGGAGGAAAACATGCTGTTATGGGCTGATGGTAGTCAAAGATGGCTTTCATGCTAATAACAGAGAGAGGTGCCATCTGCCACAAATATGATCTGCCCATTTCATTGCCAGATTATAAACAACCTGAAATATTAGGTCCAATAATTTCGAACATTAACAAGAATATTACACAAAAAGGTTTGTTCTGTGTGTTATTTTGATATCTATAGAAATAAATATGAGGTTATAATCTGTGAAGTTGCTTAAGATTTGTCACTACTGTTAGCCATATACACAAAAATGCAGAGATTTGTGATAAAATGTATATACTAGCAAGTAAGGTTTCGCTATTAATGCATAATTAATACTTGACTTTCCTTTAGTGACTTTAGAGTGACAGCATTGTTTTTCAACAGATCTTTGAACAGCACAAAGATTATCATGCATATTCTCCATGTGCATGAAGAACCCATTATTGATACATGTTGAGATCCTTAATGACTGCTCATTTAGGGCTGCTGCAGGGCTGCTTGTCTTCACAATCCTTTTCTAAGGTATCTCTCTGTGTCTGTTTTTTTCCTTTTGAGTTTGTCCCATGCGGCTATGCGACCTGATTAATTAATCCCCAGATACGGGCTGATGCTCAGGAGATTCTGGTTTGGTGTCACACAGATGCACCGACTCTCAGCATTCAAACGAGTCTTCACAGGAAATTGCATGCTGACTTTCCCCAAATCAAACTGACATTTTGCTTGTGTGGGTGTATTAATTTGGGAATATTGTGAGTAATATTTGACAAAAGGTTTTTCCACTAATTATAACTGAACTTAAAGAAGAGTTCCCATTGTCAGTGTTAATAATGTCTTTACTCAAGCCTACTTTGATGGCTTTGACTATGATTTGATTTGGTTTGAAAATTGGCTTCGACACACTCTGACATTATTACCTACATCATGGCAATGCAGCACTAAAGGCAGAGCTCAGATTATGGTGGCATTACATGAAGGCACAGAAAATCTGATGATTTTATACAGCACAGCCATGGATAATGACAATTATTTACAAAGCTTTTTGATACTCTTCAAGGGATTATAGATCTCTATGGAAAGCCACAAGATAACCAATAAAGTGCTACAGATATTTTGTTTTATACAGTATGTATAAGCCCTCACTGTTACTTGTCAAGATATTCAGAAGTTTTGTTTGTTTGTTTGTTTGTTTGTTTGTTTGTTTGTTTTACTAGCAGTACTGGTGGTCATTACTGAAAAATTTAAGCACACCAGCACAAAATCTGGTATCATGATGGCATAATGGCTAGCCCTGTGGCCAAGTACCTCTAGGGTTAAGGGTTCTATTCCTGCTTCTGGTCTGCATGCATGGAGTTTATGTACATGTTTTTGATGGGTTTCCTCAACGCACTCTGGGTTTTTTTCCACAGTCTAAAGGCATGCAGAGTAGGCTAACTGGCATTTCCAAATTGCCCATAGTGGGTGGGTGAATGAGTATATGTGTGTGTTTCTGCTTGTGTGGCCTGCAATCGATTGTCCACTCATCTAGGGTGTACCATGCCTCATGCCCCGAGTCACATGGGATAGGCCCCCTGAAACCCTGTTCGACTGAATGAGTGAATAAGAGAACAGAATCTTGAACCTCATACAGTAAATTGACATGCTATGCATTCTTAGCTTCAATGCTGAAAACTACTTTGTAATAAATATAATATTTACAAACAAAACAATGTGCTATATAGTTAATGTTTTATGCTGTCGTTGTGCTTTACAAGTATTTTATGTTTAAAGATTGTGGTCAAGTGTGTTGTTTTTTTCTTTGCAACATCTCAGCCATGGAACCTGCTAAAGCCATTCCTGTCAGAAAGAGGTCTTTGTCTTTTTCAACACTTCATTACCTGCTGACTTCTATGAGTTGTGTAAATTGTCTTTATCATAAATTTGGGACCACAGTGGCACAGAAATCAGACATGTAGTGGTATTTGTTTTTGTCCTGGAGCCCATCTAAATTGTGGTTTGTTTCAAGGGCTATGTCAATTATTACTGACCACACAATCAAATGTTACATATATTGAGAATATTATGTGGTTTGTTTCCACACCTACGTCAATTATTACTGACCACACAATCAAATGTTACACATATTGAGAATATTATGCAGCAGTAAAGCAAACATCTAGCTTTGCAAAGATTTAGATGAACCCTTGTACAGTATGTAGTATTTTCTAATTATTGTAAAATTAAGCAATAAAACAGAAGATATAAAAATAAAGTTAGGATGCTGTTAAATAAAAAATTAAATTAAATTAAATTAGCAATAAAATTTAAAAAATAAATTAAACAATAAAATTATTTAAAAAAAAAAAAAAAAAACATAATGCAAACTTTCATTTCCTGCAACTGTTGCAAAAAAAGGAAAGAATGTTTTGCTATCTCAGTAACCAGGAACAGAACACATCAAAGAATCGAAGGAGATGTTGTAGCCTTTTATTTTTATTCCTGCAAATGGTAAAACCCAGGATGGATCGTTTTGGTGCTTATTTCATATATGATAAATAGTTTTGTGACATATGTGTTTTTCATAAAGGAACTGCACTTGCCTTGCATCTATATTTTCATTTATATTTACAGCATTTGGCAGACACCCCCTTATCCAGAGCAACTAACATAAGTGCTTTTAAGTGTGCTTTCAATAAATCAAGAACTAGTTCACTAGGATACTGACTATGTTACTGAGATAATTTAATCTGCACAGATAATACTTGTAATTATGCTTGTGTGTGGTTTGCTGTAATGTGTTTTTAAAAGTAATACTGTATGTCTAATTCATTATGATTTGGCTTTACAGACACTAATTAAGCTAGTCATTTATTGATTATTTCTCATTGGATTATTGTAATGTGTCTACCTGGGGAAGAAAGATCATTATTGAGACTCTGGTATAAGTGTATAAAAACATAATTTGGTGTTGTTGTACTCGGCGAGTTCTCAATAAAGAGTAACTTCTGATTGAAAGATATCCCAACGGCTCCTGATTCGACAAAGGAAGAAAGACGTTCCCAACAGTAGTAAAGTAAAAACAGTAGTTTTTCTATTGCCTTATCCCTATGGACTTAGGAGAACATGATACTTGGCACCACTGACCAGTGTTGGGGCCGTTACTTTTTAAGGTATTACTGAAAAAAATGACTGTCATTAAAAAGTAATCAGGTACATTACAGCGTTACCTTCTGATAAAAGTAACTAGTTCGAGTACTTTTCCATTGCAGAAAATGAAAACTCCTTTGTGATTCCTCATGCATGTTGTCTTAGTCAAGATCTTTATAATTATTCTACCATTATTACTTAACTACTAACAGCAGGAATAACAGAGGGGGGGCGGGTTATCGGGAGCAGGGCTTGTAGGACGACTTTCACACACTCACACACACACACACACACACACACTAACAGAATCACTGCTGTCTGGCTCACAGATTGCTTAAATTGTCTAAATAATGGATCAGATTTTTTTTTTTAATAACTAAATAACTGAGTACTTAAATGGCGGATCTAACGCTTTCGATTACTCGTTACATCAAAAAAGTAATCCAAGTACAGTACTCTAACGCGTTACAAAGTTACACCCAACACTGCCACTGACATTCCTTTCGTTTCAATCATGCTTCAAACAGGCTGAATGAAAGTAAATGCAAATAAACCAAAATAATTTTTTTTTGACATTTCTCACCCAGTTTAGGCTGCTGATGGATAACCTAGCTGTACTTAGCTCTTAATAAACGGATTTATTTCCATATCAATTGCGATTGATAAAAAGTGTGAGTCCTAAAAAAGTGTGATTTTCCTAATCCTGTAGGAACATGTTACTTCTATTGTGGGACCAGATTATTATTTTGCATGCACAATTTATGTATAATGTGGAAAAAAGTCATGAAATTGCTCACCTTCTAACCAAAGCAAATTAATTGTTTAAACAAAGTAATGCCAGCCTTCATGTTCCTAATATGTTTTTTTGATAATAGGATAAATATCATGTGTACAAGATAATAACCTGTTCCCACAAATAAATAAATAAATAAATAAATAAATAAATAAAACCACACCTTTTGGGACTCCTGCAGTTCTGTATATTTTTATATTCTGTATACTTTATTATTAAACAGGTTAAATTAAGGACGTCATCACAAATTAACACTGATAGCTACCCAAAAGATAGATTAGATTGCTAGAATTTATTAATATCCTGGAGTCTGCAAGGTAAAATATATAGCACAAACTAGCTAATGATAGTCATTTACTCAAGTCTTTTTCACTAATGCCCAGTATTTGCAAATAATTACAAATTAGTCATAAAATCTGTCCCACACCAATAACTGTTGTTATAATGCCAGCAGATGATAGCCTGACACTGTTGTCCTTTTACTGTGATACTGATGCATTAGTCATTGCTTCACTTGCAATGAAAGTGATGAGCAATGGGCTGGGTACAACCAGACTAGTATTTATAAGATACCAATGTGGAAGAGGACATTTGGGTCTTTAACAAATGACCCCGAAAAATTTACCAAAAAATTTAATAAAAACAAAGATGTCTTCAACAACAAAAAGTCTTTGTTTGATGACACATTTGTGAATAAACAGGTAGTACAGGAGAGGTCTGAGAACACATACTGTACTACAGTGATGAGATGTGGACGCCCAGTTTCAGTACTTGCCCTCTATTCATCAAAAAGTCCAAAATTTAATTGCACAGAAGGGTGTTCATACTTCAGACGTTGAGCTTTGTGGTGAGTTTTGCTGGAATTATTTTGTTTTAATGGTGTTAAAGGTTGATTGTTTTTGTTAATATAATTTGAAAAAGCCATCTTGTTTATTTGTTCATTTCCCCGTCTGTTTATTTGGTCATTTTATTGCCTAACTCTAAGTTTTTATATCTTGCAACTCTATTTCTCCAGTACCTCCGAGCGTGTTTAAAGGTGAATGGCTCAGTTTGACTAGCCCATACATCCTCAGCTACGCATCAACTTCAATTTGAATTCCATTAGTTGCTGTGGCACTTTTCAAAAAATGGAAGGCCCTATTAATTACCAAAGTATGGGCACAGGGTAAAGGTGCATGTGCAATTACCGAATTAAATCAAGTCACTGTTTAGCTTGTCACTGCTGACAGAAATAATTTCAGTGAATTATTGAACACCTCCATAGCAATCGTGCAAAATGTCCAATTCTCTGCATGGAAACTGGCCTTTTTCTCCTAATCTAATAAAACCATTAAACGCCTTTCAGCCACAGACTGCTGGACAGACCTTTTATAAAGCCTGTTATGTCCAAACATGTCCTGCTTAAACTACCCAGGCTGTTTTCTGAAATGTGAGGCAACACATATCATATTGTAGCACTGTGATCTCGCAACCTGTTCCTAGAGATTTGCCTTTCAGAATTGCTTTATAGATAGATAGATAGATAGATAGATAGATAGATAGATAGATAGATAGATAGATAGATAGATAGATAGATAGATAGAATTAGAATTTTGTTTTTGGTTAAATAGTAGTGCTTTTGGCTTTGGTATGTCAGAAAATTTCCCTACTGAAAAACCCAAATTTACTAAAAGCATTTGAACATACACTAAAAATTATTATTGTTTTTTTATATGGAGCACAAGGTTTCATTTATTCATGGTCAACACAAGTTGAACATTGTACATACTGGGTCAAAATTGTACATACACCAAGTGGTGAAAGTGTTAGCAGTGTGCCGTGTAAAGACACCTGGAGGCAAATATGTGACAGTGCCCATTGCAGACTTAGGAGATTGTGAGGTGAGAATACAGACTGAAGAATTGCTTTTGCATACACTTTCGGAAACAAGGTAATGAGACACAAGATGGAGATCTATCATGAGACGTGGAGATGCTATCATAACTTCTGCAGACTGAATGTACACATGCCAAGTGCAAGGGGCTTATATAGGAGGGTGCTTATATACAGTAGGAGTGCATTATTTTTCCATAGTGAACCTGTTATATTTCTTAGTGGGCTATTTGATAGATAACATTATTTGAACTAACTGGCTAGCTATTTCTCTGTATTGAGGTCCCATGTGATTAGGTCAAACATTCTGTTTACATGGTTGAAGATCTAATGTTAATAAAACATGCAAACGATGCCTAACCCTAGTTAAATGATAGATTAGATTGCTAGATTAGATTGCTAGAATTTATTAATATCCTGGAGTCTGCAAGGTAAAATATATAGCACAAACTAGCTAATGATAGTCATTTACTCAAGTCTTTTTCACTAATGCCCAGTATTTGCAAATAATTACAAATTAGTCATAAAATCTGTCCCACACCAATAACTGTTGTTATAATGCCAGCAGATGATAGCCTGACACTGTAGTCCTTTTATTGTGATACTGATGCATTAGTCATTGCTTCACTTGCAATGAAAGTGATGGGCAATGGGCTGGGTACAACCAGACTATTATTTATAAGATACCAATGTGGAAGAGGACATTTGGGTCTTTAACAAATGACCCCGAAAAATTGACCAAAAATATATATAAGACAATACAAAAAGGAAAACATTAGAATGCTCCTAATTCTTTTATTACTTTTGGGGACCACACAATAAGGGAGATCAATCACTCATAGCTGCTCGGGTATTTTATAGTTCTTTTCAACAGAAAAATAAAGTCTCTCAGAGAAGATCACAAGACCTGAGGTACTTTATATTTCTTGTATTCAAATACAACCTGCTATTCCAGGTGTTTAGGCAACTAGGATAAGGTTTTTTTAATTTCTCATGGGTAGGAGTGGGTGCGTGGGGGGGTTTGTAATGGTTCTGATAAGGTTTTGCAAAGTGAGATGTCTGCTAACATTTTGTAAGCTGAAGAAATAAGTTACCCATCTCTTTAGTCAAGCCAGTCAATGGTGGGACAAATCATGTGAAAATCAGATATCTCAGATGAAGTAAAACACAGTTCATGTGATGCGTGTGGTGCATGGTACACTGTAAACAATGCTGCTTCCAGCAAACTTTTTTGCATAGAGGTTCTACTTCAAACTGCTTTCCGCTGGCTTTCCAGGGCAGGGGGAAATGGGATACAAATGAAATATGTATTTTGTATTTTTGTACATGTTATTTTTCTTTTCTCTTTTTGTTTGATTGTAAACTTGGCACAAAATAAAAAATTGTAAATTATATATGTGAGCTAATTCATTTAATTGTGTTTGAACTGAACTTGGCGCTAACTCTTGTAAAGTATGAACTTGCACAACACTGCCTGTCAGTATGTTGAGGGAAGCTTGCACTCAGCAGTAATGAAATGTAATCGAAACACACGCCACTTTTAGCAGTCACACCATAGTATCAGCATATCAGGGTGGATTCGGAAGTGGGTATATGCAATGCTGACTAGTTATATGTCATAAACCATACCTGCTGTATACCTCCCTGTACCCTGCAGTACACCACAGGCAGCTGCTCACAAACATACTGGCCTACTTTCACCCATGCATACACATACTGAGATTATTAATTTATTGGTGTTTTCCCTAAATGTCTTTTATTTGCCTTTAAACTTCCTTTTCATGATTGACTACTTGTCTGAATAAATAATATAAATTGTGATAAAACATTTTTTAATAACATTTGTCTCACTGTCCAACACACAGTGCAATGGGGAAGTGCAAGGAGCACAGTGTAAATCTGAGAAAAATTTTGATAGATTTACAGTTTATTGGCTATGATTCACTTAGTTCTGAACTGATTTTGATAAAAATTTCATTTATTACAAACATGAATAAGTCGAATTAAATTCAGTTACTTGGGTCGGATTTAACCAGGTTTATACAAACATTCTGAATAGTCACAACTTCCTTTTTGACATACAGCAAAGAGGAAGTAGGCATAATCAAGAAATAATTCGAATTTTAGCTTTTGGGATGACCTCTGAGAATGTAGGTTTATATATTTATTATATTCTTATAAAGCACTTCTTGCATCCACACACCCAAAGAGACATATGAAATGTCTACTTCTGCAGGCTAGACAGTTGCCCACTCACTCATTCACTCACTCATCATCTGTACCGCTTTATCCTGTATTCAGGGGCGCAGGGGACATAGAGCCTATCCCAGGAGGCTTAGGGCATGAGGTGTGGTACACCCTGGACAGGGTGCCAATCCATTGCAGGGCACACACACATACACTCACTCACACACTACGGGAAATTTGGGAATGCCCATTAGCCTAATCTGCAGGTCTTTGGGAGAAAACCGGAGTACCCGGAGGAAACCCACCAAGCATGGGGAGAACATGCAAACTCCATACACACAGACGGGAATCGAGTCTGGCTGGGAAACGACCCCGGGGGGTGCAAGGCGACAGTGCTAACCACTACACCACCATGCAGCCTGGACAGTTGCCATTTCACAAAAATGATAAGATAAGAAAAATACTAAGTACAATGTATTGTGTCAAATTCAGATATACAATGGTTATATTTAAACATAAACTACTTAAGTTTGTAATTTGTAAAAAATGTTAATACAGAGGAACCTTGGATTACGAGCATAATTCGTTCCGGAAGCAAAATCAAAATAATTAATACAAAATATAAAGTAAAAATAAAACAAATTAACCTGCACTTTACCTTTAAAAAAAGTAAAAATAA
>JAQMYK010000033.1:20349877-20360933 GCA_030014345.1 Clarias buthupogon
TATACACACAAACACAACCCCCCCCCCCCCACACACACACAACCACACACACACACACTTTTTTCTTTTTTGTTTTTGGCAAACACAATCTGCAGTTTAGTTACCAATGAGGATGTGAAAGAGATTTAGTTTTTAAAACACAGTTCTTCTTTCTTTTTTTCTTTTTTTTGTCTTCTTCTTCTTCGGTTATTGCACAATGACAGATTGCTAAATAGTTGAGGTCTGTTTTACTGTCAAAACACCAAAGCAAGGTTAAAAAAATCAAAGAAAGAAAGAATAGAAAAGAAAAGAATGATATGTGTTTAAGGATAGTTTTTCCTGTAAGATTATTTCTTAATCAGGTACTCACCCTGTTTGGTTCAGAAAGAACCATTACCAAGTAGATAACAGATTACTTCCATTGTGTTTAAAAAGAGGAACACAAAAAAAGAACACTTAAAAAACATACCACTTGAAATTACTAGCTAGTTAGAAAACAACTTCTATTTTCTGAATGTATTACTTGTTATTTCTATGAACACATTTTATGGAAACAAACAAAGCAATTTGTGGCAACAGAGATGCTAAAACACTATGGCTATATGTAAGTCGTTTGTTATGTTTTGCCATATTCACATGATTAATAAATGCATGGAGGGAAATTGAGAGAGGGGAAAAAAACACAAGCAATACCAAGGTTTTTTAATGGAAAACGAGAAATTGGCAGTCTCATTTGTGTTAACACATTAAATCATTGTGCTGTAGCAAGATGCCAGGCAGTCATTAAAAAAATAAAATTACTACAAATATAATAACTGCTTTCTCCTCAGACAGCTGAAAAGTACATTTACGAGCCAGAGGCAATTAGCCCCTGCAAATGGTGAATTCTCTGTAAGTTGAGTGCTGAGAAGTGAAGGCCTTTATGTTAGCCAGTGATAAGGAAAGTATTAAGAGTAACTTAAATAATCACATCTTTCTAACATTCACACACGCATATAAACATAGCCAAAAGAGTAACCATTCTCTGTCTAACATGGGTTATGTGAGTTGCAGTGCCCCAGTTCTACCTTTATCAAAAATACTATTCTAACTTGGTTTATCAAGTGTAACTTCTACACTATTATTCAATACTCCACTTAATAGAGTTAAAAAAAAAATCTTTCATATTTCACTTTGACATTCTATAATAAAATATGTATGACAGCAATTAATGTGTAAAGGAATGATGGTGGGAGAGCAAATAGAGCAGTGTGTGAGGGAGGGTCAGACCATGTTGCACAACAAGCTGACATTTCCTGTTCCAGTTAGCCTCTGTGACTCAGGATAGAGCTACCGGTACACCACAAAGCATCCGATATAGAAGAAGAAACACACAAGAGAAAAAAGAGGAATGTTCAGCTATAGTTAGTCTAATTTTGGGTGGTGTGTTTTTATTTTTTTTATTAGAAAGCTCACTCTAACAGAAATGGTGGGAATGGAATACCCCTTACATGTTTTCTTCATGTCCTGAGAAACTCATTTGATGGTGTGTATGTTTTTTTGTTTTTTTTTTAGGTGTAGTTAGTAGTCAGATAATAACTTCTGTATTTCATTAACTATGTTCTATAAAAATTTGAGGTTCCAGTAAACAAAGGGGGGAAAATCAAAGGTTAAATTAGAAGCCTTTCTTTTTTAATGTGTTAATGTGTCACTTTTTAGACAAGTGGGACAGTTTTATTGAGGATTTAAATCTTATAAATGAAGCAATGAAGGTAAAATGTAGAGAATATGGGAAATGGCTGAGCCATTCATTTTGGCTGTCTTACAGATTCTTTCCATCATGCCTCAGCACTGGACAACAGTACATGCTGTGCTTTGGACTATTCTGTATTCATTCACAGAAAGTAAGAGACCGGTTTCTTTTTTTTATTCTGTAGCCTTTTTTTTATTTATTTATTTTATTCTGGAGTCTGTGCCCTAAAAGCACTCACAGATTTGTGATTTTTTTTTTAGCTGTTGATGTTGATCAAATTTCTCTTCTTTTAGGGGGTAAAGGAAAATGTGTATTTTATGTCTATTTTGCCCTCTGTGTGTTAACCCATGATTAATATACGTGTCAACAGTTCAGCTGGTAAAATGAAAGACACTTTTAAAAGTAAAGCTGTGGTATATTTCATCATGCATTTTGAAATCGCCGAGTTGTCGAAAAGATTGATTGCAATACTTTGTTTCACAAGACTTGAGGAGGGAACAGTAGCTAACCCTATTCTTATTGCCTGATATCTAAATTAATATCTGTGTACAAATTTAGTATTAATGTTTCAGACTACCAATGTTACTACTTTATATCTATTTGGGAAAAAGTTTTTTATATGTTTTTTATATATGTTATTCCCCAAAGATGTCAGAGGGTCACCATGTGCTGAGGTAAACAGTTCATCAACGATGGTTCCCTTTGGCTCAGCAGTCACTGCTTCCTGTTTCATCAATGAAGAGTGTTCACTCACAAAAAAACAGGATTTTCATATAAAGTGGAACAAAAATGCACATTTTTTCTCCAGTAGTAAAGGCGCTCAGAGGAATGTATATGAAATCTTCATATCTAACTTCAATGACACGAAAGCTGTACTGGAATGTTTTATCTGCTCAGATGACAATTGCCAAGTGGTTGGCGCCGTGGAGATCAAAGCCGTGTGTAAGGACCTTACTCTTTAAAACTAAATATATAAAAACTATATACAGTGCATACCCCTCTTTTAATTCTATGTGTTTTTAATAAAAAATAAAAATCATTTGGTCATAGTGGGTCTTAGTATTAGGCAAATAGACCATTGAACAAACAACATGTACCTTTTTTACTGTGCCATTATTTATTTAACAAAAGCTAGATCCACCTTTAGCAGCAATAACTTGAAAGAATAATTTTCTTAATGACTTTTTCAGCCTCTCAAATCCTTGTGGAGGAATTTTGGCCCATACTAGTTTACAACTTTGCTTCAGTTCATTGAAGATTTTGGAGTATTCGCTTAGGCACAGTAAGGACCTGGTGGTCCTTAAGAGGGGTTCAATAGCATTTCAGTGGGGTGGAGGTCTGGACTTTGACTAGGCCATTCCAAAACCTCAATTGTTTTATTTTTCAGCCATTCTAATGTATATTTACTGGTGTGCTTTGGATCATACTCCTGTTGCATGACCCAATTTTAACCAATCTTCCTTAAGAATCTGCCTTGAGAATACTCTGGTATACAGAGGAGTTGATGGTCGACCTGTTGAATGCAAGAAAGAAAGAGCATCCATGGGAGAGTTCCAAGGGAAAATCCACGGCTGATGAAAGAGAACACAAAGGCTTATCTCATACTGTATTTGCCAAACAAGACAGCATTTCATAAAAAGAGCATCATACCAACAGTCAAACATGATGTGAGTAGTGTGATGGTCTGGGGCTGCTTTGCAGCATCATGACCTGGATGACTTGCCATAATTGATGGAACCATGAATTCTGCGCTCTACCAGAAAATCATAAAGCAGAATGTCCAACCATCAGTTTGTGACCTCAAACTCAAGTGCACTTGGGCTATGTAGCAGGACAAAGATCCGAAACACAGCAGCAGGTCCACCTCTGAATGGCTCAAAAATATATATATATATATTTTTTTTTTATGTTTTGGAGTGGTCTGGTCAAAGTGCAGATATAAATCTAATTGAGATACTGTTGCATGACCTTAAACAGGCCGTTGATGCTCAAAAAAACTTCCAGTGTGGCAATTCTGCTAAGAAGAATGGACCAAAATTCGTCCACAGCAATTTGAAATACCCATTATCACAAAACATTGATTGCAGTTGTTGCCACCAAGGGTTTAGGGGGCAATTACTTTTTTCACTTAGGTCCAGGGAGGTTTGGATAACTGTTTTCCCATACCAAATGAAGTCATCATTTTAAAAAATTATTTTTTATTTACTCTGGTTTTCTTTGTGTAATATTAAAATTTGTTTGATGATCTGAATCATTTAATTGTGACAGATATGCAAGAAAATCTGGTACTTTTTACCCAATTCAGTGTGTGTTCAATATATTGGGGAGAGATGTGTGTATTTTATATATTGGGGCGAGATGGTGCAGATGGTACATTTTTAGCTTGAGCTAAATTACTGATGTTTTAAATAACAGACTTCACAATTACCACATAACATCAGACATACAGTATATTTGATACATACTGTACAATTTTCCTGTAACAATAAGAGACCAGTATTATTCTGCAACATTATGTAAGTTAATTAATACCGTTCAAAAAGCACTGTAAACTTACATGTAAGTTCACTACTAGTGATAGAGCTGTGAATAATTTTTTTTTTACATTAACTATGTAATATTATGCTATATGGTCAAGATGATGATATTTATTTCACTATATTTAAATGATCAAATGATAACATAGATTGCAATTCATCATTAGTGTGTGCATCTTTACTGATGACACCTTTCCCTGAAGCTGCTGTACAGTAATAACAAGTATGCTAACATTTAGTGTAGAGGTTCACAATAATTCATGCAACTGCACATGCTAAAGAATTTGTTTAAAATTATAGCATGATTAATTATTATGTTTTCTTTCTTTTATCCTCTTTTCTACAAACATTTCCAGCAAGGAATACAGCAAAATGATGCATATACACAAAAAGAATCTGCAATTAAATATGTGTATTTAAAGAAAGTAAGCATGTTACAGTTGTGTTGTGTTAGAATTGTGCCAGCTCTCTCCTTCTTACTCATGTGACCGGCACTGTATAAAACAGATAAATCAAATCAGAAGGTTGTAACAATATTAATTTAGAGTACTGCCCTGCTATTCATGAAACGTAATAAGAAGCCACTAAGGGAAATTGTGGCACAGACATTTCAGATTCTTTTTATTATGCACTATTGTATTTCATGGTGTTATTGCAAAGATGTCCCTCATTTATGTTTTTTTTTTAAGATCCTCCATCCAGCCCAAAGAACTTGACTTGCCTATTACATCTTAATAAACAACATACTCTGATGTGCACGTGGGACCCTGGTAAAAAAACTTCAGACGTTCCAACAAACTACACGCTGTACACAGAATTCAGGTATCTGTATGAAATACCCAATTCCTTATTCCTAATACTGCCACTGATCATAATATTAATAGTATATTGTTTAAACATTAGTAATGATGACTGGCCCATGTTGTTTTGTTTAGGGATTCACCAAATTCATTACAAAGGTGCACCTACTTTCCATCACCTGAGGAGAATAACTACAGGGTTCCACGGGGTGGCTTCATTTTGTTTAGTGAGATGCAAGTTTATGTGGTAGCAACAAATTTCCTTGGCCAGGCCAAATCTGCCATCCTAGTGCTGGATCCTATGAAAACAGGTTAAGAATGGACTTCTGTACACTACACAAATGGACAGAAAAGGGGAATAAGACAGTTTTACACAGGTTGCAAGAGAATTTCTATATGCAGAAAATCAGAACAGGCTTAGCTGAGCATTACCTGTTTCATGTGGTTTCATTGGTTGTAATTAAATTTGCATGTCATGTGCTTCCTTTATAGCTAAGCTGGATGCTCCATTGATTCAAGGGGTTGGAACACAAACATTTGGATGCCTTGAGTACAAATGGAGTCTTGCGCATACTCAGAAGTGGATAAGAAATCCCATAAATATAGAGATCAAATATAAACCTGTGAATAACGAGTTTTTCAACAAAGAGCAGGTTATGTGTCTTCCCAGCATGTTCCAGCAATTGTTAAACACCTCCTCACTGATTCTACTCATGGTTCATTAAATTTTTTCAACAGCTTATTCGAAAACCTGATAACAAAGTTAGGTTGTGTGGTCTGCTTCATGGCATGAGCTACGTATCACAGATGAGGGTAAGATATCATAACAGCAGCTCATGGAGCGAGTGGAGTAATGCTATAGTGGCTACTACACCCATGAAAGGTATTTACAATTTAATTTTATTATCATTATCATTATTATTATTATTATTATTGTTTTATTTGTTGTTGTTTGACAAGATAACTGTAAAGCTAACTGGTAGTAGCATGTGCTAATTATCTCAGCTATGTGGAGCTGGAAATTTTTGTTAAAATCAGACCAGAGTTCCTTTGGTAGCTTGGTGTAATTTAAGTTGTCTAGGTTGGGTCTACTCTTTAGAGTTTATAGAGTTTTTTATAATACTTTTTTTTAGAACACTAATTATTTACTAGAATTTTTCTAATTTCCGGAGGCATTTCCTAGCACCAGCTCACATAAAACAAATTCTCTTTCTCTCTCACACACACATACACACATGAACACACATGCAGAACAGAGTCTGTCACTGAAAATGTTCACCACTAATTTAAAAGATCTTGAAATAGAAGGTATTATAATATAGAAGATAATACAAGATATAATACTGTAGAAGATTTAGAACATCTTTGCATTATTTAAATACAATACATAAAATGTTTTTAGGTTTCCATTTTTATGGCATGAGTTAATGGAAATAATTGTTATTTTTTTATTTATTTTAATTTCCTGTAAAATCCTGTAAATCCATAGGCTACTCCAACCTCCTGTTGCTAAATAAGCAACTTACACCAAGTATGATGCCAAAGATCAAGATGGTTTATATGAAAGTATGGGGAAAGGCAAATAGTTTTAATTTAATGGTTATTTTACATTTGAACAAGTTTGCTTTAAAGTTGTAAAATGTGTTTTTTTTTGTTTGTTTGTTTGTTTGTTTTTTACTTAAACTAGTTTGCACCTCCTTGGCAATATATTTACATATATATATTTCAAGCAACATTTTTAATTAATGAATTTAGTTATTTATAGATTTGGATCATGATCAATGCACAAACATGACTTTTGCAGTCCAGTGCTGTAAACGCATCATGTGATATTGAATGCAATTCTTTTCACAACCTGAATTTCGTACTTTATTATTTTTTATCTGAAATTTTAAGAAGTGGATTTCAAAGAGGAGTATTTGGACCTGATATATTTAAATATTTAAGATTTTCAGTGAAAATATGTAATAAAAGCAAGTATGAATTTAGATCTATTTTGGCTCCACACATATCTTCTATCCAGAAATTGCTCATGATGTATTATATATTCAGAATTCCTAACTCATTCAATTCATAACTCCTCTTTGGAAGATTCAAATTAACTGTAATTTTTTAGAGTGCCTTATGTATATAAGGTGATGAGAACAGGCTATGTTACAATGTCTCTAAAAGCTTTATTAATCACCTGTGTAACTAAAAGCCTTGATGTGCTGATTTACGCAATCTCATTTCAGCCCCCACTGGCCAGCTAGTCACATGGCTAAAGCTACAGAGAACGAAAAGTAAGAATCAGCCAGCACAGCTGTTCTGGAAGGTGAGAACTCAACAAATACAACACCTCACAAGCTGTGAGAAATTGCCTAATAGAGCCAAGAGCTCACTATACTCATTGATTTTTATCAACTATTAGTTGCTTATAGGTTTTTAGCAGCTACAGTCATATTGTCTCCTGTATAAGGGATGTGATTGTGATATTAATACATTTTATGAGCAATCTTTTACAATTAATCTATTTAATGTTATCACTTTTTGACAATTCTCTATTTAATGATCATGTAACATTTTGCTCTCTCAGCAATCTTTGCAGTTTCGTCCGAACAGCATGAATGTGTCTTACATTGTATCACTAACGAAAGAATCCAGAAAAAAGGACAGTTTGTGTGTCACAGCTCAGCAACACTGCTCTTTTCAAATCCATGCAAAGGTCAAGAAGGTCTACCTGATAGCCATAAATGAAGCAGGGAAATCCAACCCTGCTGAAGTGCCAGTCTACAGAAAAAGAGGTAGGAACAGCATTTAGACAAAGAGCTCTTAGTCAAGTTAGCATTCATATTACAAAGATGAAGTCAATTTGGTTAAATTGAGCATTTCAAGTATATCAATTAAAAATACACATTGATTTTGTATGATTTTTAGGAATGCATCTTGTCCCTTTGGTGACAATAGTTCCACAATCTGAAGACACTTTATTAGTCGAATGGAAAATCCTGGATTCCTCAGCCATTAGTGCAAGTGTGCTGGAGTGGAAAGCACTATGTGGGGAAAATCTATGTCATGTCAATTTTGAAATTGTGGACAGAAATCAGACCAGCTTTGTTTTATCAGGTACAGTGAAAATTGAAAGCATTGTATTGGTTTTTTCTCAAAATCTCAATAAATGCTTCCTTACTCTAAATGCTAAAATGCTGCATTATTGCATCCATTTTAGGTCTCAAGCCTTACATGCCTTATGAAGTTTCCGTGTACCCGGGTGGTATTGACCCTCCCAACAGCACTATTGCATACACAAAGGAAAAAGGTTCAGTTTGTCCTGAAAATTTTGATTAAGGAAAGAAAAAATTACATTGAGAGGGATATGTCACCTTGATAATACAAGACCTCCATCTAGTGGTCTTTCCATGAGTTCATGCCGAACACCTATCAGTTTGACACTACTACTGATGATAATAATAATAACAACAACAATAATAATAATAATAATAATAATAATAATAATAATAGTAAAGAACTGTTCTAATAATGTCTCATCATGTTCACAGCCCCCTCCATATCTCCAAACCTGAAAATTGGACAGATCAGACCTTCTTCTGTTGCACTTTCCTGGAATGAAATCCCATTGAAGGATAGAAATGGAATCATAACTGGCTATAGCATTTTCTACAGGGATCAGAAAAACAATAAAACCGGTAAGCAGTATAAAAGTGCTATACAATTGTTTTTTGCTCAATTGCTTCTTCCTCTAATTCTCATCTAATGTTCATCTCATGTAGTTATAAACACTGAGGGGACAAAGAGAGACTTGGTACTAAAACATCTTTATCCTGGCACCAACTATGAAATCTTCCTCATCACTAGCACACATGGTGGCAAACAGATTGGGTCCAATGTCACAGTCACTACTGCATCTTTTGGTATCACTTATATATTATTTTTAATAGTGTTGGCTATTAGGATTGGATGTATTATTATCACATATTAGATGATAATAATAAGGCTGTTCTTAAACACATGTTTTGATTTATTTTCAGATGCCTTTGAGATAGTTCTGATTGTAATTCCAGCTTGTGTTGGATTGACGCTTTTCTTCTTTGCAATGTTTACCTGTTTTGTCAAACAAAAATGGTGAGTAAAAAAAAGTGTATTACATAATATGTTATATAATTCGGAGGACTAATTGAGAGTATTCAACTGTTGTGCTTTGAAGGATGAAGTATGTGTGGCCAGTGATACCAGACCCTGCTAACAGCAATATTAAGAAGTGGACAACAGCTGATTCTGTGGAAGTATGTGCATGTGCAGTATGTTCTAAGGTTTAAATGGGGTAATTTCAAAACACTGCAAAATTACTTCAAGCATCTTATGCGACTGAATATGAAAGGTACACTGTGACAGAATATGAAAGGTATTATTTTATATTATATACTTGTCAGCCAAAAAAAGTCACCAACTGGATTTAACGAAGCAAATAGTTAAGTGATTTCCATAATAGGATAGTGGTGAATCATCATCTTCAAGGAAGAAATGTGGTCCAAAAAACATCCTGCGTGAGTGTGATGGGAAATCACTTAGTGAAATAAAATCATAAAAAAAAACATGTAGAACAGTAGAACATATATATAAAATAGTGAAATTAAGAGAATTTCCACAGGCACAGTGTGAAGAGAACTCAAGGCATTGGGATTAAATAGCTGTGTAGCAGTGTATTTATCATTGAGGCTAATCAGTAAAAAAGACTTTATGCTCCAATTTGCTAGGGAGCATAAAGAATGGACTGTTAAGCATTGAAATAGGTCATGTGGTCTGATGAGGCAAGATTTGCCCTGTTCATCAGGGTAAAAAGAGAGGCAGATAAAGTAATGCATCCCTTATGCCTCGTGTCTTATCACGTATAAGTCTGTGGGTGCATTGTTATGATCTGGGGTAGCTTCTTTAGGTCAAGTCTAGGATCAGCAACATAATGTCCCCAAAAAATGAGTTCCACTGAATACTTGAATATGCTAAATGAACAGGGCCCGGTTTCTCGAAAGCTTCTTATTGCTAAGTAGTTCTTAAGTTGTACCTTAACCTCTCTCTTAGCGTTATGGTGCATTTCCCAAACCGTTCGTACGCTAAGTAGTTCTTAAGTTGTACCTTAACCTCTCTCTTAACGTTATGGTTCCCGAAACGTTCGTACGCTAAGTATCTCTTAGGTAAGTCACACGTTCGTAAGGTTGGTCTGGACCAACCTTAACTCACTCTTAGCGTAGATTCAGCTCAAGTCGCTAGTCACCGCCACTGTGCAGCAGTCTTTATAAATCAGCAGGCACTCGAGGCGGCTCATGGTGCCTAATACCCCTATCTCACCTTCGCGGTTTCGCGCGGTGGCCATAAGTACGGTTCATCATGATTCACTGCGAGTTTTTGGCGCTGTGAGTACGTTTCCTGTGTGAATCGCCCTATCTCACCTATGCGGTTTGACTCACGGTGAGATGCGGAGTTAGGCACCGTGAGTCGCCGCAATTGCCCGCCGTCGTTCGGCTGGCGTTCTGCGAAGTTCTGTCAGGACCGCAAGCTTCCGCAAGGACCGACAAAAAAATTTTACATGTTTAATTTTTCGCGCGGAAAGATGGAAACGTACTCACAGCGCCAAAAACCACAATGAACCGTACTTATGGCCACCGCACGAAACCGCGAAGGTGAGATAGGGGTATTAGGCACCGTGAGCCGCCTCGAGTGCCCGCCCGACGTTCCACGAAAAACTGTAAGGTCCGCGAGCTCCCGCTCGTTAAACATGTTTAATTTTTTTTGTGTGGTAAGATGGAAACGTAATCACGGCACCAAAACTCGCGCTGAATCATGATGAACCATATGGCCACTGAGCGAAACCGCATAGGAGAGATAGGGGTATTAAACCTCTACTCTGGCATCTCATCGTATTCATTCCATAAGTGTGCTATACAACCCCAACAACTGACATGCTTCACATTGTTTCTGAAGCTGGCGAAGAGTGTTGTCAGCTGTTTGTCAAT